>JAQFZE010000555.1:0-24961 GCA_034695245.1 Dicyrtomina saundersi | reverse complement strand
TTCAATTTGCTTAAATTTCCGGAAATGTACACAGTCAGTCTTCTAGTTGAAACTAAACGCATGCTTACTCTTAAGTATTGTATTTCACCCTACCTAAAAAATCTATTTACAATATCAAACCGCTTTGACTCTGAGACTGGCAATTTATTAGAAGCTAATCTCATTATACCTAAGCACTCTCTTGAGATATACAAAAACTCATTTAAATATAATGCTACCAAAGCTTGGAATGATTTGTCGAAGGAGACTAGATGTATAGAATGTTTTAAGACTTTTAAAAACAATGTACAGCATTTTATTGTTCTCTCAAGACCTTTGTAAAGTATTAAGCATTTTATATATTTAAACATTTAAATTATTGTGCCTCTATATAATATACTATGTTGAATATAATTTTTTAAAAAAAATGTAATACTTGTGAAATCAACCTAAGCATATTTTTAGATACTGTAACTATTTAGTTACTACTGCCACTTCCTTTTTTAATTTGTTCATCTTATTCTAATGTTATATATATTCTTTATATTTTGATGTCATCACTGTAAAACCAGCATTGATTTGTTGAAGGGATTGACAATAAAGCAAATACAAATACAAATGCAATTATGGGAACGCTTCACAACAAAATGCAGTTGTTATTTGTGGTACTCCGAAGACATTACCCATAATCACCAAGAAAATTCACTATAAAATTAATCTTTCTTTGAAAATCATTAGGGGTTCCAGATTCTAGACAGTTCTTCTTCTTCTTCGGATTCATGTACAAACTACTCGGAAAGAAAAACTGGCAGCTTGCTGCTCTGCTTCATGACTCCACTGTGAAACTCGTATCTGTAATCGTAATGACACCCATTATATTATTATGCACTTTCAAATGAATGACTCATTCCTTTCTACCATTTTAAATGATGCTCATAAAACAATTGAAATTATACATGCATAGGAAGCTATATAGATATAGCTATGTCCAATCTATTGTATGTTATATTATGTTCCGATGAGAGTTCATATAATTATACTTTCTGTTTTTATTTCTTTATGCTCGCCTAGATTTGGACTAGGTGAGTGGATTAAAAGGAGTTTAGCGGAACTGATCACATTATTGCAGCTACCGGGGTTAAAATAATGAAAACACACCATGGAACATGGGACCGAATCAAATAGTGAGCAACTACCTACCTACCTACCTACATATGTAATAATAAAAATAATAATATTAAGGAGCTATATGGCTATGCCTACTCAATAACTCAACAGCATACGGCAACTGTCACATCTTCTTCTTGGCATTTGGCATCGCATCCCTCGCTCTCAGTTCTCAGTCATTGAAACTAATGACATTTAACTTAACTCATTGAAACATGTAGTACTTACACAACAAATACCTATTCAAATTTCGAATTCGAACGTAAATATTTACGTAGGTACATGGGTCTAGGTAACTTGCTTTAGGATGAGAAATGGAACATTTATTTTGATCCCATATGGTTCTGGCTCTGGTTCTGACTCACTTCATAGAGTGTCAAGTATAATATACATAGTATGCATGTGTCTTGTATAAATTTCGATATTGTCATCGAATCCGTGACCGTGCTCCTTCGTCGTTGTCGCTCTCTCTCGTTATAATGACAACTGGACAATTTATCTGCGCAGAGTACAAAAAAATTACATTGCAGGATTACGTACACACTCCATAGGTTATTTTATATTTTAACCAAGATTGCATGTGAGGAGAGTAGGAGAGAGATCGGAGGCGAGGGGAAGTCGAAGTCAGAGTCAACACAAGTTTCCTTCTTCTTATTCTTCTTGTGCAGTGCCTGGGATATGATCTGATATGAAATGATGATGATGTCTGAAAGATAAAGAGAGACTATAAATAGATGATGCAGATGATGAGGATCATGAGGACGACAAAGAGGATATGCTATGGATGTTGCGGGTTGAGTTGTGGGATGTTGGAGTGCTACTGTAGCGTACCCGCCTTGCCATTCAGCATTGCTCGCCTCATATGGGACAGTTGTGTGATTTATTAGTTTTGTGCGCGGTAGGCCGGGAGTCATTAGCAACTCTTCACTTCCTCCCAGACAGAGAAAGCAAAATTCACAAAGGGATCCAAAAGACACACTCTCAGAATCAACAGAGATCAAAACTATGCCATGCCATCCCCTGCCACTTGCTCCTCTTCCTCTACCTTCGTCTTCTTTTTCTTCAGCTTCATCCTCTTTCTAACCCACATTTTGACTCCATATTTTCTTTACACAGATATATCCGCCAGGAATAGTTTTAAATTCAAATCTAAATAATTATTTCTATCCTAAAATCCTAAATCTCAACTATAAAAAAAACAGCTGTCAGCTGTGTAGAAAAAAAAGTATTGCTGTAGACGAAGCATCCAATTAATTTAAATATTTACAATAATTATTTCATTTCTGTGTGCAAAACATGTATAGGTATCTTCACCTACCTATACGTAGGTATTAATTAGGTTTAGGTATTAACTATGCTGTACACAAGTTATATTTAATTGTGTTCGCTACTCAACAAAGTCCAAGCCGAGCACTTCCTGCAGACTCTATGTTGTCTTTCCTTTATAATGCTTGACTTAAATTAAACTTCCTTGGGCAAAAAATTACCCACTATTGTTTACACAGTTTCGAGAGAGGGTTTTCAGAATTGGGATTTTCTACTTTCTGGGGAAAGTATGCACAAAAGATTTAAATGCGTAATTACCTATGTAGGTACTCTTAAAAGTCAAAACGATATCAAAGGGGGGACATGCAGTGTGCGTCTTGGAGACAATTTCCTACAACTGCTGAGTACAGCACAATACATGAGTTTTGTCACTATCATTAGAACAAAAACCTACGTGGGTTATTCTATATCTACACATCTAATAGCTTTACCTCCTGTCTCCGTCCCGTCCCTGTCTTACTCCGTGTATTTATCTTTGAGCTAAACGCTCAACTTCATATGCAGCCGTTTAATATGTGGGGAATGGGGAAGGTTTTGGGATGAAAATATAATTATCTCCGCCTTACCTTTAAGCTCCCTTATCTCGTCTCTATCTTATCGTTATAATACGGAGGAGAGAGCAAACAAAAGTGATAAACGTACAGGATCGCGACCTCTCAGTTTTTTGAGAGTTGTGAGAGACGGGAGTGCAGTAGGTAGTATGTATGTATGTGTGTGTGTCTCGGGAAGGTTCCTTATGTAGAGCATCCATAGTTTGCAATTAGAGATAGTTAGCCTGGAGGAGTAGATGGAATGTGAAGGAAGTTGGTGGATTTTTTTAATTGCGACAAATTCCATGTTAAATTTTGCGTGGAGCACACGTCGTCAAGAAAAGAAAGACAGACAGAGATATAAGTTTCCCCACGATTTGTCTGATGGACGGTACGTTACGAACGACGACGACGACGACGATAGAGGAATACGGAATATAGGGATGAGGGACATATAAGTACATGTCCCAAGACTTGAGGAGAAGATCACGTACTATATGGAGGTATGTAGGTGTACTGACTCGAGTAGGTGGGGGTACATGTATGTAAAATGTAATCGCCGAGAAAGAATATCGCATCTGCGTAACTATCTTCACATCTAGAAAGTTTATTTAACATGTTTTCTTGTGCCGACTGGAGCGGCGGCAGCTTCCCCAGCCCTTTGATCTTTCGGCATTCTACAAACGTCTACAACCCATCTTACCCACATTCAAATCTGATGGAGCTAAACTAATAAATCCTCAATTGAACCATACATCTTCATCTTGCCAACTCTCAAGATGCAAACTGAAACTTTACAGGGGAAAAAAAAGAGAAAAGAAAACTCCTAAACTACCGATGATATCCTGATCTTGGTTTCGGTTTCGGTTTCGGTTTCAACTTCGACTTAATACCCGCTCCACATTGCTCTTCTTGACTAACTAAAGGTCCGCACCAAATCAAACCATGTAGGTACATGGATTTTATTTCAGTTTTCAGAATTCAGATCTCACACCATAATTATCTCCATATCTACATCTTCCATGTTACTAAGATATCGGTTCAAATCAGAACAATAATACATGTAAGTTTTAGATACTGTAACGGTCACGGTAACGGTGGACGCACCAATATCTCTTCAGTGGACACTCATTATCGCTGTTTAATTTAGGCATAGTAATATCATGTACGAGAGAATTATTAAGAGAAAGGCTGTAATTAAATATAAATATGTAATTAAACATTCAAATATATTTCCATGTAATTATATCTACTTGTGTATAATTTTGATTCCTCTTATCAAAATTAAAAACCCCATAAATCAAAATAATGTAGAAAACATTTCAAATTATTGCGTGTATTTACATGAGTACATGTTATTGCTAGATTGGATTAATCAAAATTATTCGTTCGCATCTCAATCAGTGCAGTATGATATGATAATAGCGGGAATGAAGGGCGCTCTGACTATATACAGATAGGCATAATTATAATATTAGTTCTACATATATTAGGATTATTAGGATCTATCTACTTTTACGTTATTTTTTTTGGGGGGGAGATTATTATTGAGACGAGACAGAATGGAAAAAAAGAATAGCGTGGCGCGGAGGGAGAAGTTGGCGTTGGACTTTTGGGAGGGATGTCGAATGTCGACATGAATCTGGGATATGGGAATCATACGAATATCACGACAGCATGGGAAGTCTGATGGACTCATATTAAAGGAGAGATAGTTTGGGAGTTTGTTATCAGTTCGAGTTTATATTTACCCTAGATTTGTTAACCTTTTCATTTTTGGACATGATAAAAAGGTCAGAGGTTGACTCTCTATGGATGGATGGTGGATGTTCTCGAGTTTGATTTTTAAGTTGTTCAACTATAGATTTTCCCCCTCAGAGGACACATATACACACATACCGTAAATGTTCGAATAAGCGCCCGGGAGCTTATTAATTTGTTTTTTGGAGTGGCACCCCGGTGCTTATTTAAGCCCGACGCTTCTTTAATTTTTTAAAGTTTATGGTCAAAAAATGAAACTAATTCATACAGAAATGGGTCTATGGCTACAGTTTTTGTGCTATTTTTTATTACATTTTGCAAAATAGTGTATATTAGAGGTTACACGAGAGACCCTGAAGTCACAAATCCGGGAGTTATAAGAGAGCCGGAAGGTATTTTAGAGACCCGGGAATTACGATAAACTTGTTCACAGACCCGATAATAATTTTAAAAATTCAAGTTTAATGGATCAAAAGCATGAAAAAATCATAGAGACCCCTGGAGGTAAAAAGACCCGGGAGGTATTAGACGAAGTACGGTAGGTCCCCTTCTACTTTCTACACACGACTCAAGCTATATAGACTACTTCTTCACTTCATTCCATATGATTATCATTATCATATTCGTTTCTGCGTGCCTCTGTGTTGAGTAGCTGTCGCCTTTCATTTCATGCATACACAGATATCTCTTACGCTACTACTCACCCACGACCAAGACGACGACGTGGAGCTCATTCATGACAAAATGACAACGACCAGGCACTCGCTCTGGCTCCATCCCCCCGCCCCCTCCACCCTCTCATTTGGATTCCCTCTTCAGAAAATAAATTCGATCTAAAACGTGGATTTATCTATGAAACGAAATTCGATTTTGACTTCTACTATTAGCGTATATGTCTGCACTAAAGGCCTAAAGGTAGAAAGGTCTATGTTCACTACAAACTGCAGACGATCGACCATGCAGTCAAACAGGTCACACTTGTTTCAAGTTTCTTCAATGAATACAAGATAAAATTATAATTTTATATCTTATCCTGTCCATCCTATATCTATATCCATATCCGACTATCTATCTGTCCCATATCATGCTCTGTATTTGACATGTCCAAAAACTCCTACACTGCTATATTTAGCATTGCATAGCCACTGACCACTTGGAACTTGGAATAGGTACCTCATGTCAGTTGGTTGGTATTGATATCGGAACCCCCCATCAAATCCAAGAAATAAATATGAAAATAATAATAAACTGTTAAACTGTATAATGTACTATCAGTCAGTAATAATTTTAACGTTTGCACGAAAACGAGCCATAAATGTCTGGTAAGAATTTAAAAAAAAATGCAGAAAAGATTTACGCGTTATATTATGCTTCTCGTAGAATTTTTAGAATTGAGCGTAGAATGTAAAATGTTCTCTGATTTTACTGTAACTTGGACGGTATATAGTGACTGGCACTTGTATTTGTACTGTAGCGTGTAGCGTAGCATTCGTCTGCATTCTGCATCACCATGGCACAACAATATCATACCGAAAAGTACATTTGACATTTTAAGAGTTGCGGTGTGATTGTAATAATTATAGAGACGGAGACGAAGGAAAATGTGCACATGAAGTGGATGTGACAATGAGAGCGTCTCCACACATACACAGGAAAATATGACATTCTGACAACGGAACGTAATATGGAGTAATAATACTGTAATTACAGATATCAGTAAAGGCGCTGCCATGCCGCTACCGCCACCCATACGGTAATACAGGAAAATGGCATACATAATAAATATGAGGCAGTGTACGGGTGTACAGATATGGAGGAGTAGTAGTATGATGGGAAGTCGGGGTGGCAGTAAACTACAGGATTTGATGGAATAGCAATAACTGTAGATTGGGGAGTAGAAGTTATGTCAATTATCACCATGGTAGCCAGTTAAAAGGTCACGGATCGTTGAGGAATCTATGGTTCATCGAGCTAGGAAAGGAACCGATTTGTCGGCTCCCAGTCTACAGCATGTGACGGAGACTTTTGGTAAACTGATATGTCCAATTCCATAACCAAAATTCCCAAATCGCTCCACGCTCAACCATGTCCAAGTCCGTCCGTCCGTCAGCCCACCGTCGTCGTTCTCCTCGAACGATTTTCTCCTGCATTTAACTGCCACGGCACGGTGATGGCCATCCCTCGCAGCCTCTGACTTCTGATCTGACTCTCTGTCTACATCCCCTCAGACACTTAACATCTTCTACTACTCGCTCTCCCTTCCAGAGCTCACTAATAACTCAGGGAACGTGTAAAGTGTAACCGTCTGTGATGCTGCTGGCTCATCGAAATCGTAACAAATACTTTGTACATATATATTACATGTGATGTCTAGTCCAATAGAGTCGAGACAAGCAGAAGACACAATGGGACACAATTTCTACTAATTGTATAACATTACGTCAACGCGGTATTTTTACATTCTACAGATAAATGTATTTCTAAAACCAAATCAATCAAATGCACCTGCAGTCCATATAGGTAATAAAATCGTGTGAGTTTGTAAATTTCCTACCCTGACTCTAATAAATAATGGATACCGAAGCTGGGCAAAAATTTCACGTTTCCATGATTTCTATATTTAAATATATAATTAAACTTGCTCGGAAAAATTCACTGAATAATTTTATATTTTTTTCCAACTAAATTTTGAGTGAGAAAAGCTAATAAATTATGCAACTATTAGAGGTGTTGGTAAGTTGGAGGTAAGGAAATATTTTTAGCATACTTTTATTTTTTCCTAACCCCCTACCTCCTTTCCTTTCCTTTGCCTTTTTTGGCTTTAAATTTTAAGGTATTACCTTACTTATTTTATAAACTTACTTTGTAGGTAGGGACTCACCTTTGATGGGTACACATTGTTTAAACAGCAAATAAAAGTTGCACGCGAATTTAAAAAATCAAATAAGTGAGCTAATAATAATAATAATAATAAGTGAGATATTATTATTATGCTCCTAAAGAAATTAATTTTGACTTTTTTTATCTTCTATGCGGTCTTTTAAAACCTTTAAAATATTATAAATTATGTGTACGAGAAAGTGTAAAATTCTTTAATTGCATATGTTTAAAACGCGCAAAATGTTCTAATTATACGGTAAAACAAAATTTGTTACTGGTTTGAAAAACGGGAAAATGAAATAAAAGTATTAGTAACATTGCTAAAACGGTGAAAAAAGTCTTATTTAGAAGTTGTAAAACGAAAGTGTAAACTTTTTTTAACGATGCTTTCAAAGTGCAAAAACGCACTAAATAATGGATTTTTTAAGCAATACAAAGCATTCTTAATCTTAATACACGGGTTTATAACAAAGCAGCGGCTTGACATAGAAATTATTAATATAGCTTTTACAACCCTTAAGTAGTGGAGTTTCCTTAAGCACAACCAATACCGCATTTAAAGGGTATTTAAGAAACTGTGGGTGACTCATGCTAACTCTTCAGCAACGAATCAATTCCTATTCAGAAAGTTAAAAGCCATCAGCATCTTAGAGAAAAAGGCAAAGGGTGAATATTATGTACTTTTCCTGTAGAAATCATATACATATTATAATCACCCTTCTAAAAAAAACTTGAGACATATAGGCATATTAATATACTTAGCGTTATACATAGATGCAAGGCAGCGCGAGGCATAGTGCAGTTTCCACATTTGTTTGACCTGCAACCCCCACCGGTGGGAAAATGTTTTTTTTTCCACGCGCCAAACCATCAACTCATTGTCCATAATTGTCTGATCATTCTGAACGAATGAATTGGCAAAAATCTACCGTGTCCTTTCAACCCTTTCATCTTCACCGCCGTACACACAAATACATATAATCGTATATGAGACTACCAGCATCCCTCTCCCCCATTCTCAATACCTACCGTCATTCTCGATCATTGATTATTGATCAATCTCTCTCTCTCTCTGTAATCCAATACTCAATAGTAATAAAATGAAATATAAATATCTTCAAAAAACAATTCAAACTATTTTGTAAGGAATTCCTTCACCCCAGTCATCCTCTTTCATTGTTGGTTTTCCATTTGGTATTATTAGACCAAGGGTCGAGATGTGCCCTGTTGCTGCTGCTCAACGTTCCTATAACGTATATTGTATACTCCACTCCACACAACAGTCAAGTTGAGGGTGCAGTGAAGAAACTGTCAATCTTCTCATCTAATAGTACATAAGAAATCTTGCTATCCTTTACATACTACTACAAGTACTACTCATCATGATCATTTAAATAATCTGTTTTTAAATGCTCGCTTGATTTCTGTATAAGATTATCAGCATCTTGCTTCCACAGAGATTCTATCGAACTTATACAACTAAAGTACCTACCTAGAAACTGATGAATTCTTTCCCCACATTCCAATTTAAAATTTGTAAATAAATAATTTAAACTACTAACTAATTAATTGCTAGTACATAATATTATAATAACATTGTAATCAGCGAAAACTACATTTAATTTACGATTGTGTAAACAAGTAGTGCCTTATGTTCCTTGTCTCGGGTGGGAATTAATAGCAAGTTCCGTTTGCGTTTGGCGTTTGGCGTTTGCCATTTGCCGTACGCTGACACTGTGGAACTTGTTGTTTGTCAAATTGTCCATAATATGCTTCCCTACTTAATACAATATAGACTCTCACTCCTAGCACAATACATACATTGTAAATTTACACACTGTGGGACACGCTATGTTTACTTTTCACATCATGATATGATATGATAGAAGTACCTATACTTATTTACTTGGGTCTATAAGTACATCCCTATCAGCAGTATATTCTTTTAATAGTACTTGATAAATCATATAGTCAAAGTTTACATCTAAAAGAAATGAGAGGCATACAGTGAGTTGACAGTAGAATGATAATAATAATGATCCTGAATAAATAGATTCATTCGTTGAGAATTACGTGAAGAACATTATTATTATGATTCTTTTCCGCCATTTCTCCATTTCTATTTCCACTCAAAAGATTATAAATAGTAGAGTCATAAAATTAAAATTGGAAGTCGTAAATGTAAATTAAAGACGGAATAAAATCGCACAAGGATTATGTTGACTTAATATAGCATTCGATAAGGATCCCAATTCTCTCTAAAGTTGGATGACATTCGAATTGAAGAAAATGAAAATATCTGTGATATCTGTGGAGGTATAAGCTGAAACTATTAACATTATATTATTATGCATTATATGACTACTTTATCCCAATATTAGTAACTCTACCCTCTATATACTTACAATCCAATATACCTACCCGGGCCTAACCCGCACTGCTACAGTTACGCAGCTAAACAGTTAAGTGAATGGAGGCTATAGAATTAAAAAATGCATGCATACACTACGGCTTTCTGTAGATAAGACACATACATAGATTGTAGCTGCTTTATGAATTAAATGCTCAAATAAAATCTGTAATGTCAATAGTCAATAATAATACAAATACGGGAGTAAATTCTATAGAATAGATGTGTATCTATAAATCTCAACTGTATCTGTAGTATATATGTGTAGTAGGCAGTAGCTTGTGGAAATAATTTTAACGCTAGAACGTGCACTCGTTATATTTGTGTAAGACTATCAATATTCAATACTCATTATCAATATAGTAAAATAAGTAATAATGCATAAGAAAGAAATCCAGCTGGATATACAAACCTTAATAGCATATGGAAGTTATAAGCTTGAAAATATTGTATACATCTCTGATAGGATATGATACGATGGGGGTTGATGGGGCTATCAAGGGTTGATGAGCATGATAATGATTGATACGCGAGTATGAAAGGTCATGAGAGAGAAACTATATACAAAAATCTCAAATCCACAAAACGAAAACCAAACCAAACCAAATGCTAACTACAAATTACAACTAAAAAGTACCTATTGGATTTCAACTGGTTGCCTATATTCGAGGGGCTGGATTTTTTTCTTGTTCTGGTTGGAGTTAAAGAAGAAGGCGTCACCTTCCTTCGACTTGGACAGGAAAAAGAAAGTCTTTCTCGTTCCTTTATACGCTATACTATATGCTAACTACACAGAATATTCTACATGTACATCTTTTGAATCTTTTTTAAACTCCCTCTACTGCTAAGTAAATGTGAGTGGATTTGGTTTTGGAAGCCCATCTCATCTCCTGTCTCCTATATCCTGCCATAGCCTATGAATTTAAATATGTGTCTTGTTGTATAGCTATTTGTATGAGGAAAGATACACGAAGATGTTGAAAATACCCTCTGCCTCTCTTTCTTTCTTCTATCTCTCACTCTGTTAGTTTTACGATTAGTTTCTTAGTTGTGGATATAGGACTGGCTTCATGTAGTGAATGTATTAATATAGTGACTCCACTGGCACTGGTACTACTACTGGGACTGGGACTGGGACTTCTTGAGTGAGAGAGAGTTGGGAGTTTTTGGGGGAGTTTTAGTTCTGTGTGAGAGTTTTTATCTCCTTGTCTTGTGTGGTAGGTAATTAGATTCATTGAAGTCAGTTCATTCATACAACGAGGAAATCAATGAGATCGCTTATACATTCTCACTTTGTCCACCTCCAAACAGCAGAGTCAGTCAGCTCAGGCAAAAATTCTCCACGTACGTGAGACTCGGGCTGTGTGTGAGTATTTGTGTGTGTGTGTGTGTGTGCGAGTAGCTCCCTGCCTGTGTGTGTAAAAAAGTATCTAAAGTAGAGATTTAGAAGGAAAAGAGACGTTATAGAGATAGATACAGAGGACAGGATAATACAACAAGTTCTTCTTTCACCCCGAACAAGAAGAAGAAGAAGACGAAGACGAACAAGAAGAAGAAAAAAAATACTCGCCTATCAACACAATTGAGCGTGACGAATTCCTCAGCCTGTGAGGGACAAAGAGAGCCTTTCTTTCTGTGGAAACAACACATCTCGTTATACTCGTCAATCAGTCGGTGCCAATTACAATTAACAACGAGCAAAAGGGAGACACACTCACAATCATTGTTTTCTCCTTTTTTTTATTATATATTTTTTTTCTCTTCGCCTTCCCAAATACAAATATAATAATCCACGCGTCCAATTCATAAAAGTAATCCAAATATTCAAATATCTATATCACACTTACCATACACTCAGGTCATACATTACATGTAGTACACAAGTCAAAAGAAGAAGCAATTATTACCAATTCAATTACCACCACATCACATCACATCATTTATTTCCCTAGTAAAGAAGAAGAAGAAAAAAAACTCTCCATTCATAAATACAAACAAATATTGGCTTGTGCAAAACGTCAAAGTAGTTTAGAGTCATCAATTCCGAATTCAAAAGTGTGCTCCTTCTCTCTGTAGAATCATCGAATCACTGGGCCCATTATACTCTGCGTAGACAGAGCACAAGTTCATTAAAAGAAATTAAATTAGTATTTGTGTGTAAAGAAATCTATAGGAGCAGAAGTGAAGGACACACAAGACATTGGTTGTTGTGCGTGGGGAATAATAAGTTGATTGATCCAAGATTGAAAAGATTAAAGACTGTAATTTATTGAGTAATTCCGTGTAATTTGTAACACGAGACTCTTGTCCTCTCACCATCACACTCAAACGTGGCAAAACATTGATTAAGAGACACGATTTGGATTTTGGATTCTTGGAGAAGAAGCGCTTATATAGTCATCAGAGGAGCTCTCAAGGTATTTCTTCGTGACGGACGACCTTCTCATGGCTTCAGACGACGTGGAGAATCTTGCGGAAATCGATAAAGCAGCCGCGAAAGTTCTTCAAGGATATGACTGGTCACTCGTTTCCAACAATAAAAAGTTTGTCCCTTACAAAACATATGTTCTTCTTCTTCTTCTTTTTAACTACTTTTGATTTGATTTATATCGCATCGCGCTATCTTTAGTATGGGTCTGTCTCAAGTGTTCTCTGTGTAGACGTTGGGCATGATGGAATGGTGGTACTGGTGAGGGTATCAGAGCGTTACGGATAAGTACCAATAAGTTACCTATAAGTATTGGATTTTGTGGATACTTCTGGAATTGTGGTTGTGGTTGGACTCCAGAACCAGAAGTAAACACAGACAGCAGATCTTATAGCACTATAACTGCACTACAACTTGATTTCTCATCATCTCATTTTTTCCGTCTTTATCAACCTCGTTTTCTCATGGTTTTCTCGAGAGCATCAAAGTCCTAACTACGTCGTAGATATAAGCACTTTAACACTTGAGACGATATCGAGTTAGTTTCAGTTATTCTTATCAGCAGCCTTCCTTTTCTCCCTCACTTTTTGCTTTTACTTTGATATTTAACAGCTTGTATTCCATTTGTATTGATTTGTAGATAGGCTCGAAGGGGCAGAATGAGATGATCTTACAGATTAATAAACGTATTACAATTTAGAATGATGTCTGCTCACGGGTTTATCAGTTTATTTTCCAACATTTTATGAAATTTGACTGACTTCCTTATTTACTTACATTATTGTCCAGTGCTGTTTAATTTATTCTTATTTTTTAAATTGCTCGTATTTTTTTAGATTTAGTATGATTTTAATTTGGCGTTAAAATCATGTAAAAACTCTCCCAGAAAAAAATTGTATTTACATTTACATTATTCAGAGTTATTTTCACATATAATTTGTTACCTCATTAAAATATTTTTATAAAATATAATTGCTTTAAAAAATGTACTAATATACGACGCTACCTTATATCAGTAGGCTACTAGTATGAACAAAGTACATAGTTTAAAATGTAATAATTATAACGTTGGTATATATATACGGTAGCGGTTGGTTGTATAGTGAAAGCTTATGGTATGTTAATGATATTTCAGATCACCACAAAATGGATCCAAGAACGATCATGTGAAACGTCCCATGAATGCTTTCATGGTTTGGGCGAAAGCAGCCCGTCGTCGTCTGGCTGAGCAGTACCCACAATTGCACAATGCGGAGCTGAGTAAAAGTTTGGGCAAATTATGGCGGTGAGCAAAAAAAAATAACAAACTAATAATGACTTGTTTGCATGTTTACATGTCATTCGAGCAAGTTCTTACATATAGCGTACCTATTTGCTTTTCTTTTTCTTGTATTTCTTTTTAAATAATGATATATTTATCTATTTACTCTTCCATGTTTACATATGGTGTTTGTTCGTGAGCTATAATAAAGTACCTACCTATATGGTAGGGTGTATGGAGTAGCCTGTAGCCAGCCGTACATGCATAGGGAGATATAATACGTAGGTAGGTAGGTATTTCGTTTAAAAAACTGCAGTTTACATATTTCAGTCATTATTCAGTCAATTTACATGAAGAAAATTCTGATTGATTTCCAAAAGCGCGAAAATTATTTATTAATTATTTTTAATTATTTCTTCTAACGATATATAATATGTGATATGATAAAAAATGTGAAAGCGGTGTAAGATGCAAAATCCGTGTCTAATTTCTCTCGTGCCTTATTTAGGCAACATGCCTTTCTATTGAAATTGCTCTTGCTTTCAAGAGCACTGTAGCGTAGCCCTATCCTTAACCGTAACTGTAACCGTCACCGTCACCGTAGCAGCTACCATATACATAAGCATTGACTGAAATGACACATCTTCTTGCTCTTTACCCTTCTTCACGTCAAACTCCTCACATAGGTGTACATATTACAGGCTCATCCCTCTCGATATTTTTATGATCACTCTCCAGATTTTTATTGGAGTGAACTTGAGATAGAAGCCAAAGAATTAAAATTAGCGTTATCAAGTGTAGGGAAGAACGGTTTGTTTGGTTAAGGTTCCTCTCCCTTAAACTAACTCGGGACGAAGATCCTCGTGGACCTCGTGGATTGTCTGTTGTCTGCTGCCTATATATAGGCATATCTACATAGTATGTGCATGGTGCGGAGCTCCCTAAGAAACAGTATCACTAAGGCTTATCTCAATAAGTGTACCATTTTCAACTCATCTATTTCTATGTAAGCATTTACAATAAGTGATCGTTCCTTTTCCTTGGTATTGGTGTCTGTCTGTAAATGTCATGCCTCACCAGATTTTTTCCGCACAGCAAGATATACATATAGTGTCATATAAGGTATTCAGCCCAAGTGCATGTCAGTATAGGTATAGGTACAGATAAGGTTGTAGGTTAAAATAATATGTGTACATAATGTAATTGTATTTATATATTTATGGAGGGTCAGTCAGTCTGTCTGTCTCTGTGTGTGTGCCTCTGCCTGTAATAAAAGTCTTGTGTGCATAACATAATGTACAACATATGTAAATAAATCCCAAAGCGTATGTCGTAAGCATTAAGGTAGTGGGTACATATGAATGACTCGGAGGAAAGGAAAAAAAATCAAGGGTCGCATCTCATCGCACTCATGATTCTCGTACCATTTCCATGGGCCATATGGAAAGGAATATAGAATTTTTACACTACTTGAAGTTTGAGAAAGATCTCGTACTTTGTACAAGACTAAAGTCCAGTCAGTCCAATACATACACAGTACGCATTGGCTACATTTTCTGTCTTTACTTCTTTGTGAGTGACAACTGACAACTCACTAAACTGTATATATTTGCTGTTAAATGTATCTATATAAAAAACTCAAGGCGTATGACAAATTAGGATATCTCTGTACGTATCACCACGTAGTTGAGTGCTTCTGTTTGCACAGTGTGGAAACCGCAGAAAAATTAGAAAAGTTTCGATTAGTTGTATCAGTATATCAATATTGTTGTACTCTAAAGTCTGCGGTGTCACTCAAAAATATTAGTACCTACCTACTACCTACAGTTGACATGTCACACAGTCCAGTCCCAGTCCCAGCTCCGAGTAACAGTAGCCGCCCCAGTAGTGCAACGAATTATAAAGATATCTGTAATTTTGTTTGTGGTGGGAATTGGGAGAACCTTGGATTGCTCTCTGTCCATTGATACGCATTTCGCACAGATAAACCTTTCATCCCAATCTGCTGACACGTGGCAGGAATTTGCATTAATTTGCAATCCTCATAACATTGTATCTATCCTTGTATTTCTATATACTATCTTTCGAATCCTAATAATTTAATTCAGTAATCAAAACATTATTATTCCAAGTTTGAATGTGCTTCTCAACAAAATTATCTCTGGGGTTTCTTTCAAATTGATGGTCATTGACTGCCACTGTGACTGTGACACGATATAAGAGTAACAGCGCATATAGCTTCGCTATGCCTCAACATTGATTGAGATGCCAGTGGTCATGCAATGCTTCTTATCCAGCACATTCTCCTTATCTCCCCTCAAGGAAAAGATATCAAAAGAAACTATGTACTACAAACTACAAAAAGATTGAATTCACAATAATAATAATTATTTTAATTCAATTTATTTTTTCAAACGCACAGTATACAATGCATTTTCATATAGGAATTACTTTAGATAGATTGTGAGAGCCTTCGTGTCTACGACTTGATTTCTAATACTTCCAACTTGAACCTTCGGTAGTAATTACAAAAATGTCCATGAACCTCTGTTTGACACCAAGAAGAGACCAAACACTATATGCAACTAACCGTACGAACTATTATGTAACCATTACAACTTCCTGGTACAAGGATGCAGGATGGATGGTCCCGGTACGCCGCATGGTGTCCGCGGACTAATTGACCTGGGTCCATAATGTCCGTCCGTACCCATGGGAAGTTATGAAGACCTCCTAGTTTCCTACAGCTTCCTCGTTTACAGGGAACTGTCTTGACATTGAGTTTGGTAATAAATGTTGTTAACCTCGGGGTGTGAAGGGTCATTAAACTGAACGTGACATTGTGTTATATGGCTTGTATACAAAAGTGTATAGCCAGGAGTAGATCAGTTTTAGTGGGAGGAGTGGGACGGGACACGGGAAGTGTGTGTGTGTAAGGATGCGAGAATATGCGGATAGAAAGATGGGATGAGGATGCGAGAGGATATAAGAAAGAAGGATCGGTGAAGTGAAGTGACCACTTGGGACACTTGCATGAATCACCATAGGGAAAATGAAAGGTAAATCAATGGGTGGTCATCCCTTCCACGAAAACTCTCCTAAAAACAATGGGGCTGACGAGGACTTAGTGAGAGAGCATTAACACGCAGTCACACACACACGCAGCTCTCCGGCCGTTTCCTATAATCCTCAAAATTTTTATTTTAACCATTTAACAATTATTTTAACACATGTAGACGAGATTTTTCCGGATCAGTCCAATTCAAAAATCAATGCAATATATGGGCAGTCATTAAACTGTTAACTTCCACACTGAACTAAATACTGTAAACCCTCGTACATAATACACGTATTATAGTCAGGAAATAGGTCCTTTTTCTACCCAATTCACTATATATAATATTTACAAAAGAATTGATACACACTTTGTTTTTGTTGTCTTGTATATTCCTGACATTGACCACGCCGTCGTGACTCCGTCTCTCCTTTTCTATATTTACAATTTTTTTTTATTATTTCTTATCTCCGACTTTATTGTAAGTGACTAACGATAAGTTTGAACTCCATTAACGTTTCCCATATTTGTATCCAACGGAGTGGACGAATTTTAAATAAATTAGAAAAGTCTAGTTATGTTTGTGGGAATTATATTATGAGTCATGCCCCTGGTGAAGGTATATAACTTTATAGTTGTTGACAAAGCACCCTTTTGTTTGAGTCCGCTGCCTCCGCTTTGCTCGTGTATTAATAACAGGAGCAAGTCATACCGGGAGGGAAATGTAGCCAAATTTTCCATATGCAAACAGAGCAAGCATTGGTTATAGATATTAATTAAATATATATAGAAAATCCTAAATAAACACAAGACATAATGTGCATCCGTGTGGAAATATTTCGACTCTGGGACTCGGCTTCATTCCTTGAGTAGGTATGAGATGTATATTATGCATATTTATTATGGCAGTAGGTGTTCTCTCTCAGTCGCATGTTATTTTTTTTTGGAAATAATTAAATTGAGACGTCAAAAATGACTTGAGGTTGTGAGATTTGAAATTGAGAAGGATCGAGGATGAGAATAGAAAATGTGAAAAGTGTTAACATTTGAGACCAAGTTGAAAAAAAAAGTTTAAATTCTAAACAAGAACCAGCCATAAAGCTCATAAAAAACTAACTGGTCCCACTAATAAAGTTTTTAGTGAGAGTCTTATACGTCCTCATTTCTACAGCCTTAGCGTTTCCCGGTCCGGGTTAACTCTCTCTCTCTATTCTGCTAAACTCTATCACCAGTCTCGTCCAATTTCAATACGAATCCCTATAGAAACAGTGAATGAGTGGAGTCCTAGTGCGCGAGCGAGATCGAGGTTCCTTACAGAAGTATAGTAGTAATAGTAGTATCTATCCTGTAATTATGAGAGATGTGCCTGTAGAAGGATGGATGGACTGTGAGATGGAATTGATACAGAGGATAGGAGGGAGAGAGAGAGGGTAATGGGGAGACGGGATGGGAGATGAGGATATTAATGTGAGGATTAGAGCCTTTTAGAATCCACTGATTTCGGGTGGAATAGTTGATATGTGTGAGGTTGAGGTTAAACAGTAGTGAGCGGAGGAGTTGGCGGACTGAATGTGTTGAATGACGAGCACCAGGAAAACCGTAAGAAAACATTGAACAGAAGCACTTTATGATTTTTCCTCAAACCAAAAGACCCAATGAAAACGATATATAGACTTTTTTTTCCCTTTGCTTTTCTTACTGAGAGAAACTTGGTCCATGTCTTTGTACATATGTTAAATCCTTAGCTAAACTTCCTTATCCTCATAAATCCATGTTGTACACAATACTTGGAGTCCAAGGGAAATCTGTATAGCTACAATGATATCATGTCATCTCTATCTATACAGACATGCTCAAGGAAGAATCTCCTGGTGCTGGGTGCTGGTTCATGGACAGTGAAGTAGCAAAAGTACAGGAGATACTATTGCTATACTTGCTTAGGTATAGTGCTCTACTATATACTGTAAACTCTTTCCAATCCTAGTGTAATTGTACATACATATAGAATCAGGCATAGGGATAGTAGGTGATCTGATACAGGCAGAGCTGATACTACATAATGTAGGTAGTAGATGTGCAGACCGGGAAAAAGCTCATAACGTACTTTACGTCCGTGGGACAAGATAGAATGCAGATTGAGCGGAGGAGAAACTTTTCCGACTATTTTCAACGCCAATAAACCATCTCATCATTAATTACTTCATTAAATATACAGAGACTCTCTTGTTCCGACCACAAAACGGTAATACAATCCTTCAATTCTCTTCTCTCCTACACTCCATCGTCCTAATGCACACAAACAATGCCATCCTATCCCCCATCCGCAATCCACACACGGATATGCACTCTCAACTTTACACTTTTTTTACATTCTTCATTTCATTCCCTCCTTCCTGTTCAAACATGATAATAACATTCGGGAGGTACTCACCATCAGATGGCTTAAGCACAATAAGCACAACCTTTTATTTTCCCATTGCTAATTACCTGTCTCTCCATCTCCTCCATCTATAATGTTTGATAATGTGTGAGAATATTATCTTGGAAAGAATTATAGAGCTACTCCACACTGCACTGTAAGACCTTGATTTCACTAGAAAAGTTAACAATTGTTAGCCTTAAGAAACTCGCTTTTAGATTTAACAATGGTTAACTCTGGAAGCGTGTTTCCTAAGGCTAACAATTGTTAACTTTTCTAGTGAAATCAAGGTCTAAGGCGAAGGGAAGGTGGGCAGGGAGATTTCTATTTGCGATCTTTTATTTATTTTTCATTATGATATCATTTCCTATAGCTGTCACATATCATCGTAAGTTCATACAGAACTAGAATAGAAAAATGTACATGTCATTGTCTGACGCTCTAAAAAGAAAGTTCGCCCAGAACATAAACAATAACAGAGTGCTACCAAATTGAGAAAAAGTAGTACCTATATGGTTTTTAAAAGTCGTTACGGTAGTGGTGGAAGGAATACAGTTCTATCTAGTGGATGATATGGGTGGCGAAAAGTACAATTGTATTCAAGTGATTTTGTAGTGGGTGTCTATTTTTCTTGTTTGTATCTCTTTATATTCACCTCTTAAGTACAATGGAAAGAATGAAATGCAATAAATGTAAGAATAATAATAACAATTCAACTTCATATTATGTGTCCATTCAATTCCGCAGATTGTTGACAGATGAGGATAAACGACCATTTATTTTGGAGGCTGAGAGACTTCGATCAGAACATAAGAGACAACACCCGGACTACAAGTATCAACCCCGGAGACGAAAGCAACGTTGTCATGTGGACAAAACTAGCAACTCTTCAGTTGTCTTCAGGTAATTAGCTAACACAGCCATATATGTAATTTTATAGTACCTTCTGCTTTTTAGAGCAGAAATATTTTGAAATATAATACGACACCCACAATAATATCAATTCTCCATATATGTGATTTTGCTTAGATCGGTGAAAACACCAGATTTGGACGATCTCTCTCCCACCCCCACCCCACCAACACCCAAGGCAGCCTCGCTCATTCATGAGAAATCTCCGTCGTCCTCCTCCTCACTGAGTCTTCCATCCAAGAAAAAGAGTAAATCCTCCTCCTCCTCCTCTGGAATGAATTCAACGAATATTTCATGTCCAGACCCAGCCGCGACGATTGGACTCCAAGACTGGGACTACGTCCGGAATCACCACCATCACCATCATCACACCCCCTCCCACCACCACCACTCCCATCCTCACCATCATCCACATCATCATCATCAGCTCTCAGGCTACTCGACTAATTTACAAATCCCAACAACTCTCCATTCGGCGGGAGGAAGTGCCTTTGGTCAAGATAGTCCGGCGGTAGTGGCAGCTGCGGCTGCAGCCGCAGCTGCAGCTGCCGCGGCGGCATCCTCCTCCTCCTCCTCCTCTCAGGCGAGTCCGCACCATGACGTGAGTGTGAAGAGTGAGGCGGCGGGGCTCGGAGTTGGCGTGGGGAGTGGGGGGAGCGGTGGAGCCTCCGTGATGCACTACACTAATTCTATTCATTATGCGACGAGTGCGGCCCAAATGTCGAGTGCCGCGGCGGACTATGCGTCATCCAACGGTCCCCTGTACATGAGTGACCACTCGTATCAACAGTATTTCCCCCCAGGTGCCTTCATTGACAACTGGAATCCTGCCAGCCATCATGGGTACATTTGAATGTTTAATTTTAGGATATTACTCATACTTCACACTTGGACTCACTTATTGTTATATTTTATTGCTATATTAAATTATGGTTAGGGTTATTGTAGGATTAAGGATTATAGTGTGCGTATATGCGAAGTACTTAAGCTTCTAAAGGACGTACGTTTTTGTGGTCGGAGAAGAACGAACACTCTACTTGTTTTACTTAAATCTCCATTAATATTATAATAATTATTGTGCGTACCTATTTACTATTGTACTATATAGCTATAAATACCTACTGTGTATATACTCCTGTTCGGCGTCGACAATCAAGTACTTAATTGACAAAATTGCAACTACAATCAACTTAATTATTGTTACTTTTAAGAAATGACCATTTCTGTAACTAATACAAATTAATAAAGTGCCTATATCTAATTATAAGGATTTTACATAATGTGAGATACGACAGTATGATCTGCTATACCGTGTTTGTGTTTGTCTATTTTCGGCCAGTGTTGGATTTGTTTTTGATTCCCGGAAGATAACATTTTATCGTTTAATTTTGACCAGTTAGTTTCCGTATTTCTTCCAAAATTTTAGCACCCCAGTGTTCCAATTTCTAATAAATTCCATGTACTTATTCATAATAAAATCCCAAAATTCCTTTCCTCATACTTCCAAGGGAGCTGTCATATTTTTAAACAGAATAATTTTTTTTTAATTCTTACTAAAAAATATAAACGCAATAATACAGAAACTACTCAAATATATTAAAAATATTAAAATATAAATAATTAAAAACATTTCCTTGATGATATTCGTCTTCTTACCATTCCTAAATTAATCCCCTCTTTGCCCTGGATTTAATGATCCAACACTACGTGCCAGTAACACTAGCATTACATATATTAGGACGTCTCGTCTCGTCAAATGCAATTAATACTTACATTGTGCCATTACTTGAAAAATAATATTTATTGCTATAAAAGAATAATATAATTATATACATATATTTACACAATAATTGTTACAAATTACTAAATATTACCAATACTTTTCATTTGTGTATTTCTCGTGTGCTCATCAATAAATCAGCGTCTGATATTTTCAGCAAATCATTATTAGCTTCTAAACCATATGCGTGTGTGTAATATTTCATAATAATATTGTGTTTTGTTTTTTACTTGTACGATTCAAAGATTGAAAGGAATGTGCAGTGATTATGGCGGGGAATTGTTGATTTGTACATTCACTGAAAACATTAACGGAATTAATTGCTTCAGATGCAAACGGCTGTCATCAATACTGACATCTTTGACAGAGTCAGAAATCACCCATAAGCATATAACATACACACGGTTAAATACGTTACACAGAGGACCGTTTCTTCCACGAAGTTGATTATTGTCGGCCACAGAGGCAGTTTCCCTGAATCACTGTAAACAAGCACTCACAGCTTGAATTAGACAAAGGCGACCAGCTGGCAGAGAAACCAAATCTCAGTTTAGGGTGATTAGAATGAAACAACAGGGATTGAAGCAACAAATTAAGTAGAAGAAATAAATATAAATGCTGCACGGAGAGAGTGTTTAATTGTGGCCGGTGTTCCAATGGTGGCCACTGGTTGTATATTTTATCTCAAACGAGTCAATGTATAAAAATATTGTATTTTAGTTTGTAAAGTTCGACGTTCAACCTAAAACTTCTGCAACTCTGACTAAGTATCACTAGTTTTCAATTCATACGAATTTAATCGGGCAGCCACCATTAAAACACCAGCCAAAATTACCCACCCTCACCCAAGTACATATTGCAAATAACACGCGCATATTGTTTTCCAATAACCTAACCAATTTACTGTCAGGTCAGCATCTTCATTGGGCCCACGGTGGGACAATCCAGCTACAAGTGCAGGATTTTTAAATGCTGAGCTATTGAACTGGTCATGTCCGTCAGTCCGTCTGTTGGCCGTACACTACAGGTCACAGTTTTGAACCGATTTTCTTCAAACTACTTTTTAGATGCTGAGCTTAAGCAACTAATGAAATTGTCATATTAGATGCTGAGGTCAAGCATATAATGAAATGGTCATATCTGTCCGTCCGTCTGTTGGTCTGATGCTACAGGCCACACCATTTAACCAATTTTCTTTAAGCTACTTTTATACAACCACAAATGCGAATGGGCAGGTCTGTAATTTGTTGTTTTACTTTCATAGGACTGACCATGAATGGACCCAGGTCAAAAAGCGTGGAAACAAGCTACACAAAAACGAGTAAAACCAAGGAAGTGTAGGGAACACCCACAGAAGGGATTCTGCATTGCAATCAAACTCCAACGCGATGACGTTTGGCCAGTTTCGCCTGATACATAGGAAAAATCATTTCGTACGGTTGCGCTCTCTGAAGTCATGTGCAAAAACTGCTTGCAACAGCTCCTCAGCATTTGCTAACATGCAAGCAGGCAGTTTGTTGTACACTTATTTAGATGTCGCAGTTCTCCGCTCGTGGGCACTTCTCTGAGCGAAGCAGGGGTTCCCTGCACTTCCTTGAGTAAAACCAAATAGCACCATTTTAAGACAGGTACATACTTGCCTCGGAACCTGGATAGAATCGAAAAAACCGATGCACCAGGGAGTTTGGGCGCGAGTAGCGCCTAGACCAATTACAATTTCAAACATTTTTTTGCACAACCTGCATCAGTGCCATAGGAGAACATAAAATACAGTTGAAATCGAGAGTTTAAAAAAAAAATTTCCGGGTGAATCGAAAAAACCGATGCACCAGGGAGTTTGGGCGCACGTATCGCCAAGACCGTTCAAAATTTTAAATTTCTTTCTCCACAATCTGCATGGGTGGCATGGGGGAAACATAGAAAACATTCAAAATCGAGAGTTCAAATAAAACTATTTCCGGGTGAATCGAAAAAACCGATGCACCAGGGAGTTTGGGCGCGCGTAGCGCCTAGACCATTCAAAATTTTAGATTTGTTTTTGCAAAATCTGCATCTGTGTGCATATTCCTTTTTAAATAAGATCTGTTTGCTTGCATTTGTGGTCGTTTAAAAGTTGTATGATTAAAATCGATTTAAAACTGTGATGTGTACTGCCCACAGACAGACGTGACCATTTTAATAGATGCCTAAGCTCAGAATCTTAAAAGTACGGATGGATGGACGGACGGCGGACGGACATGAACATTTTAATAGATGTCTAAGCTTAGCATCCTAAAAGTCCGTGATTGAAACACAACCGGTGAAACAAAATGAGACAAAATTGTATTCCCAAGGGCATGCGCGTAAATGCCTTAAGTTGTAAAGTCTATTTTGACACGGTCTACGAGCTACAGTCGTTCAAACCCCTGCTAAATCTTATTTTTCGATTCATAAAGGAATGTGTTTTTCGAAAACTATCGATATCGACCTTTTTCTGTGTTTCCACCACGCCACTGATCCAGATTGTACAAAAAAATTTTAAAATTGTGAATGGTCTACGCGCTACAGTCGTTCAAACTCCCGGCTAAATCTTATTTTTCGATTCATCCGGAAATGTATTTTTTTAAAACAGTCGATATCGCCCTTTTTCGGTGTTTCCACCACGCCACTGATCCAGATTGTACGTAAAGAATTTTAAAATTGTAAATAGTCTACGAGCTACAGTCGTTCAAACTCCCAGCTAAAACTTGTTTTTCAATTTATCCGGAAATATTTTTTTCAAAAACTGTCAATTTCAAATTTTTTCTGTGTTTCATTTACTGCAACAAGATATTTGTAGTTGTAAATGGTCAACGCGCTACAGTCGTTCAAACTTCCTGGTGCATCTGATTTTTGACGTTGTTCATAGAGTCATTAGTTTAGGCAGTAGACGATTTACTAAATGACGATCAAACGTGTTTGCAGATTTGATCGTCACTTTCGATTTTTCAAAAACCGCGGATTTTAAATTTTTATATTGTGTCCGACACTGCACTGATGCCAGCTGCGCAAACCGTTTGTTCATAGAGTCAATA
>JAQFZE010000554.1:0-24976 GCA_034695245.1 Dicyrtomina saundersi | reverse complement strand
ATTCAGTAACAATAATAGCGAGTTAAGCTTCTATCAAGTTATGCTCACATATTGGGTCTGCTACAAAATTTATAATTATGTATGGCAAAAACATAATTTAGTGTACTTTTGAAATACTTTACGAATCCAATGTATGATAATTATAATACCATATTTAAAGTGAAAAAATAACCCAAAATTCTGTTCTGGGATTTTTGAAATTCAAAAAATTTCGTTTTTCAAAAAATATGGTGCATTTCTTTGAATCCTTTCAATTATGGCTGAAAAAATTAAATCGTTTGAATTTCGAAAAAACTCAGAAAAGGCTTTTTAGGCTTTTTCATAGAGATTGCAAAACTTCAAATGTTTTGAAAATTGGACGAAAATTGTAGGAGCTACTGGGCGGCAAAGATTTAAAAATACAGAGCTTTGAAAGGTGCGGCGCGCGACGCGCGACAGCTTTGGCCTTCGTTCGTACTTCGTTAATTCTAAGTACCGTATTAAAAGTCAAATTACTACTGTCGTCCTCTTTTCAGAATGAAAAATACATGTTTCGACTTTGAAGCCATGCTAAATATTTGAACATAAAAATGTTTAGCGTTCAAACGGTGTATTTGATTGTTTCCTAATTTTGCACAGAATCTGCTTAGGTATTAGGTACAGTACAGTAAGTACGTATCACAAAAAATATGATGCATTGTTAAGTAATAGTACTCAATATTTTGTCCCTTCCCAATCCCAAAATCCCAACATACCCAACTGCCGATATTCATTATTCATTTCTACCTATTTACATAATTTGGTTCATTGAAATATTTTCTTATGGGCATTGGTAGTCATCTCGTCATTGTCGTCTCGTCATTTAAAACCTGATCGTCATTGACTAAAAAACTTTCTGGTTGCCAGCGTTCACAAATGGTGTCATCCTTTGTGTAGTTAGGTGGGTCTGAAACTGACGATCTTCCTTATGCTTAACATGCGTAACGTGGAGTGGGCAGGTCAGAAAATCGAACAAAAATTTGATGACATCATTTGTGAATGCTTCCTATATTTCAAAACAACGCGCGCGGCTTCATGCTTTTATTGTAATCCTTGAATATTCCTTGCTCTACGTTATACCACCTTTTATTTACGCCGACTTGTAAACGCTTCTGTAAATGTGGATTATTGAAATGCGGGATAAATTAAATTCACTTTTTTATTCCACATTTTCGTACTTCGCATTTTAGCTGTTCATATAAACTAGTTTAGTTAATCATAATATACAAGTAGAGCTTAAAATTCAAATATTTAAAGCATTTTACGCCGGGCACTACTCACCGGACCGGGGCACTACTTACCAAACCGGGGCGTTACATACTGGACTCGAGCATAATTACTTTAGCAAAGAAGACTCAGCAAAATTGGAGCTCCATGTAATTTCGACTGTGATATTCGATTAATTCCTACAGAATACATAGTTTACATGCACTAGTCCAAATATTTAAAATTAAGTTGTCAAGCCGTTTACTTAATAAAGTTGCAGGAGATTACACTCTTTGTTCTGGCTAGCTTCTGTCTGTGAAAGTGATTTACAAAACCATATTTACTAACGCTACTGTTATAATCGTGATTTGTGTTGTGTGAAATAAACCGCATTATTTACCATGTAAGGCATTGTAAGGCATAAGGTGACGCATAAATAAATTGTTTCCCACTGCAATGCTGAAGCTGAATGTGTTTCTTATATTTCCAAAAGTTTTTTCAGTTTTGTTTTCAGCATTTAGCATTTTTACCGCTACAACTAACATCCCAGTTTCTAATAATTTAGTTGTTGTAGCGCGCGAACTCTGGTATATACATTGTCCAAGTTGTTAGTACACTTTGTGTTAGTCAAAAGCTCATCAAACAAAATATTTTAACTGGGAACGCTTGGGTTTCACATTCAACATTACCACAGGTGACGGGTCGGCTCAAATCAAAGTGTAGCCTTTTACCCTTCATAAGCGTAACAGTGACAGTGAAAATGGTTACCCTGTCCATTCTTCAACACTTGATTCGAATCATGTCATGTCGAAAATAATTCTCAGTGTTCATCAACTGATCGACTTTGTTTTGCTCTAAATCATTGGAGGTAGTTTATCAATAGTGTTAGCACGTTCAACCTTAGTGACATTGATTACCGAAACCAAAAACTCAATTCCTCTAAGAAATATAAAAGGCTTTTTCTTCAGTAGCAAAAAAGTAAAATCAAAAATCATATGAAAGGCTGAAGAATCCATTAAATACGTGCTGCGCCCCACAGTTTTATTATTTCTACGTACAACATATGACATAATACATTGACTATTGACATTACATTAAATATAGTATCGTTCTATACGGGAGTTGTGGTAATTCCCTACTAATACCGTACCATGTCATTTTTTAATATTGATGTCCACTCAGAGATTTTTACTCCTCAAGAGTATCCAGTGGAAATTTTAGAAGCAGCCAAAAATGGGGATGTCATTTGTTGTTGTCTACCGTCTTCTTCAAAACAGTTTGTTGCTTTTATGCTGTTTAAAGAGTTCTATTACAGGTAATATCATTTAATCATCAATATTTAGTACTCTGTATGCATATAATACAGGCTGTAATACAGGCAGGGTGGCCGGCTTGTTTTTATTTTGGTCAAGTCGGTTATTGCGGCTTCCAATTTTAATGTCATAGTATAGATTTTTTTTAGTGGGAATCTCTTTACAAAAACTGCATTTTGAATTCGATAATAAATATATTTTAAAGATAAAATTAAAGGTTGAGGATGGATTCATATAGGAAAGTAACAATAAATATCCAATTAATTTGTATGACAAGAAAATCGAGAGATTCGACAGACTGCATCTGCGTGAATTCAGTTTTTTGGAACAACAGAGAATTGCAATAGTTTATCCAGACTGACCTACAATCAGTGTAGTGTAATATCGCTGTAGCATCTTAAAATTAATCGATTTTCGGCAGTTAAAAAGTTATCAAATCTTGCAACCTTTTCCTTCAATTTAAAAAAATTGTTTGTAAAATCTTTACTGGGTTGTTTAAATTGTAAAAGCAGCCGCTACTGCTACCCCGCTATTTAAAATAAGATTCTTGTTATACTAACAAGAATTTTATTGCCTAGCCTTATTGGTCCACCAGTGTCCGTCAGTGTTAGGTGAAATGAAACCCGGTCACATTATATTTATTCAAAACCTCTTGCAAATGTGCTATTTTTGTCTTAATTTAGATCTAATGGAGTCTCTGTTTTCATACAAGAGGATGTGCATGGATCGGATGTACACGATAATAAAAAGGAGGAGATACTTCCAAATAATGAGTCGGTCATAACGTTATCCAATGTACTCAATGGTGTAGACGATGAGTCTCATGAGTCTCCTCCTAAAACTAGCGAAATAAAGTACCACCAAACTAACATCCCATTCCAAAACTTGTCGAGCATCCCCGTTCTTAAAATTAAATCCGCATGCTTCGTTCCCGAAGAAATTCATAAGCAAATACTAGACTCCTCTGTGATTATTTGTTCAAAAAAGTCATTTCTAAGATTATTAAATTCTGAGCCAGTCTCTACTGCACATCCTAGTTTACTAGAGAATCTGTCACTGGTTGTAATCGACAATGTTCATCAAGCCCTGAAATGCAATGACTCGAACAAGGATCTTAAAGAAATTTTGGGATTGATTAGGTATGTAATTAAAATATGATCATGTACTGTACTTGCAATTATTTTTAATTTAAGAACTGTTAGGGCTAGGGCATTAAACTTTACAACGTCAACGTCCAATTTAATTTTATTGTTTGAAATAGGCAGTGTAATCATTCGAAGCATGGAAAGGGAGCGCGTCCTAGAACTCGTGTTGTCTGTTTGACCACATCGCTCCTTCAGTACTATAGAAATGAATCCCATGGATTTTGGCGTATGGAAGAAACTTTCAAAAACTTGGAAATTCTGTGCAGTGCTCGAGTTGATACATCCAGTAACATTACAGCATTATTGAGGTAATTCTCATTTTATATTAGACATATGAACGAGTATAGGGTACAAGTATTGGTGTGCAGGGTTCAAATCAGGAATTTACTTTCTTTATTTATAGGTATTCAGTCGTTCCTACAGAAAGGGTTATTCCCTACCAAAAAACAGTAGTGCAATCCGAAGGGTTGGCCTTAAAGAACAATATCAAGACAATTCTTGAAAATTGTATTTCATTCATCAAAAGTCACAGCTATGACCCCCTTGCTGAATTTGGTTATGACCACGCACACACATACGAAAAGCCAGAACGTGATCCAGATGCGGAAAATGAAGGAGAGGAAGTAGATTCATTAGCAGAAGAACTGAAAAATATACCAGATCCAAGGGCAGAGCCATTGAGAATGTTAGGGATCCTTCTAAATATTTTAGAAGAGTTTGGACCTTGGTGTATGGACAGAGCTTTAATGCTTTTTTGTGCAAAGGTGGAAGAATTAAGGGTAAGCCTATTTGACTGCTTGACCGTTGCATTTGATTTTAAAAACTTGAAAAGTTAATCGTGTTAAAATGTATTTATTTTATAAAGGTTCAAACTCCATATGAAAGACATTATCTTCTTTTCGGATTGCTGTTTACAACTTTTAACACAATTCATATAATTTGCCAACAAAAGTTTTCCAAGTTTGAACCATTACAAATTGTCGAAATGTTCTGTACGCCAAAATTGTCTTGCGTCTTACAAATCCTTCGTCGCTTTGATTTAACACAACCGTATGAGCCAAGGAAAAGATTGGCTGATATCGTTGGCAGTAGTCGAGATGAAAACGATGATAGTTACGGGGAAAATTTGTCTATAAGTAGTGGAAAGCCCAGTGGAAAGCCTCACCTGTACCCTAAAAGGAGGCGACCGGTCAAAGATGCGGATAAAAGTAAGTCTAAAAAGAACATGAAGCACAAAATAAGGTTCTCGACGACAGAAAAAGAAGACGACTGTCCAGATGCATCAACAAACAATAACATAAATGATGACTCTGGAAATGTTGAAAATAAAAGAAATGAAACGGAGCAGAATCATGAAATAAAGAAAATCCACCAAGAATTGGATACAGTAACAAGTGTTGTGATTGATTCAGAAACAAAAACTCCTGAGGTCGGAGTATGTTCTACATCAGAGGAAATTCCTAATGCTGCTCTAAATGTGGAAATAAATGAAGAACAGAAAGTGCACAACGGGATCCACTCTCCTGTAGAAGTTACTTCAGCTGATCTGTCCTCATGTAATCTCGTTCATGAAAATAAAGAGGATGTTAAGCCTTCCGTCAACCCTAACACTGGTGGTGTGAAGAAACATTATAAAGGAAGATTTTCGCGAAGAACAAGATACACGAATAAAATTGATGAAAATTCGCTTTGTGGAATAATTCTGCTTGAAGACCGATTTAATGCAAAGCTTCTGTAAGTCACTATTATATTAAATTAACAGTAAAAATAAAATTTAATTATGTGATCATTCTTGTTTTACCACACCACGTTTCACTTTCAGGTATCATTTTATTCAAGAAGTTGCTGCGAGTGATCCAAAATTAATAGGATTGCAACCAGTAATCGCTCTACCCTCAAGTAATAGTTATGGCGAAGATTCGGATGAAGCTGAGAGAGAATACAAGAGGCGGGAGGACTCGCTACGTCGATTTCGATATCGGGAAGCTAATTTATTAATCGGAACTACTCTCCTTGAGGAAGGAATCGAACTTCCTAAAGCAAACTTGGTTATTCGGTTTGATGAACCAAAGTCTTTTCGTTCTTACTTGTTCTCAAAGGTTAGATTTGTTTTAGTTTTAATAAAAACTCTGACCCGTTGCATTATCTTATGATTATCGAACAAATATTTTATAAACTGAACTTTTTAGGGAAGGGCTCAAGCCTTTGACGGAGAATATTACGTATTCACAATGGAGGCTGACCTAAAACATTGTCTCAATCAATTAGCAACATTCAAGCTAGTCGAAGAAATGTTACTGTCACATAGTATAATATCTAAGCCGATTACAACTCGCTTTCCAAATGATACTGAGCAAGCTTGGTTGACATTGTTTCCAAGATTTAAGTCTGCCACTTTGTCAAACTCTATTTCGATTGTCAATCGCTACTGTGCTCGTCTTCCAAGCGATACTTTCACACGTCTCACACCCGTTTGGTGGTTGGGAATCACAAATGCTGCGGACGATCAAGACGACGAGAAAAACGCTGCCGAAACAGAAAAGAGATATTCTTTCACTCTCCGTCTACCTATAAATTCTCCTGTTAAATGGTCGATTCCAGTAAGACTAATTTTTTTAAATTATTTAATTACGAAAAATTATTAGTACCCTACTTGCTGTGTTTTTATTTGATAACTCAATTTATATAAGGCACAAATATGGAGCAATTAATATTTAAATTACATTATTATTTATTTTTTTAAAAGTTTGCAAAACTATCTATAAGTGCAGACAAAAAATAATTAAATGATAAAAAATATAATTTTTTCATAAGGGAGTTCCAATGCCTTCCGAAGTACTGGCAAAGAGGGCAGTAGCATTACAAACAGTTGTGGTGCTTCACAACAACGGAGAAATCGACGATTCTTTAATGCCTATTGGTAAAGAAGGGGTTAGTCAAGAACCAGATTTGTGCACCGGTACTGAGCAAGTGGAGGAAGAATTTGGAGAATTCCGACCTGGCAGTACAAAGAGACGACAGTATTATGATAAGCAGCTAGCACCAGAGCTAACACACTGTCTTCCTCAAGCTGGAGTACCTTCATACTTATACTGGATTAAAATGACTCTAACCTGCCCTTTACCTGATGAGCAAAATACTCGAGGCAGAAAGCTACATCCGCCGGAAATGGCTTTACAATGCTTTGGAATCATCCTGGCGAATGATATCCCAGTCATGCCACCCTTCCCTATTTATACAAGATGTGGTGAAGTACAAATTGAACTGGTGAGTATTATGAAACTGTATTTTGAACAAATCTTTCCGAATAGTCGTAGTCAAACTCAAGATAACATAACAATAATTTTTCCAAATTTTAGATTCGTGTAAATTTCGAAAATGATTTTGTGCTAACGAAAGAGGAGGTGGACAAAATATCTGCATTTCATCATTATACGTTTACGTCTGTACTGCGACTCAACAAATATTTGACTTTATTTGACCCTGGCCAAGCTGAGAATGCGTATTATGTAATTCCATTGAAACCATTGAAGAGTGTAGAAGACTTAGTGGAGCTTAGGCCGATGAGTAGCGTTCTAATTGATTGGAGTTTTATAAATACTATTTGGAGTGAAAAGGATACCAAAAGGCAAGGGACATTAAAGGATGAAGAAAGGAAAAACTTCAAGTTTGAAAGAGACATGTATGTAGATGCTGTTGTAATGCCTTGGTACAGAAGTAATGATCAGCCTCAATATTTCTACGTAGCTGAAATTTGTGAAAATTTGACTCCAAGATCTCAATTTCCAGGTACTTATCTTACTCATCGTCAGTATTATTTCCAAGTATACCTAGTTCTGCTGTATATTACCAATTAATTTCTACCTATTTACATAATTCTGTAAACGTTTTAGGGTGTGAGTTTAAAACATTTGAAGAATATTATCAACGGAAATACGGTATCGGAATTCAAGATCCTACACAGCCTCTGCTAGATGTGGATCATACTTCAGCCCGGCTTAATTTTTTGACCCCAAGATATGTTAATAGGAAGGGCATGGCCTTACCTACAAGTAGTGAAACGACGAAAAAGGCTAAAAGAGAAAATTTGGAACAGAAACAAATTCTAGTTCCTGAACTTTGTTCAATACACCCATTCAGCGCTTCGCTCTGGCGACAGGCTGTGTCTCTTCCTTGCATTCTGTACAGAGTCAATTCTCTCCTTCTTGCAAATAATATAAGACTTATTGTAGCTGCACAGATTAGAGGACTTGGAACTTTAAGTCTTCGTTCGTCCTATTCATGGGAGCCACTCAGCTTTGGTTGGACTTTGAGTGATGTAGTCGGGTTTAATCCCAATAATAATGAGCTTGAAGCTCAAGGACAAGAAGCTATTATTGAATATTCTCAGGATTTGAATACAGATGAAAAAAAAGATCACACAAAAGTATCACCATCATCTGAATCTGAGCAAGGCAATCATAGTAATGGTACAGATCCTCCCCCAACGCTAGAAAATGCGGAGGAGGAAGAGAAGGAAAAAGTCAAGGAAAATGTGGAAGAGAAGGAGCTAAGTGGGTTTGCAAAAGCCGCGAAGGAAGCCCTAAGTGCTGGTGTGACTCTTGGGGAGTCTTTGTTACTCAATGAAAATAAAGGAGGGTAAGTTGTTTCGTATATCTACAAAGTTACAAATAATTTTCTGTCAAAGTAACATGGTCTAGGGGGAGAACATTTGCTTGATTTTCGTTGTAACTCTTCAACCATTAGCCCCTTAAAAACTTGATTTTTATTTAGTGACTGATTTTAATTTTTTTTAGGAAATCTGTCAATGAACTTTTGTGTGAAGAAATGAAAAAGTGTCGGCAACCAGAATTAATTATCGGTACGTGGACAAATGAAATGGCTGCGGTTCCAGACGACGTTGGATCGTCAGATAATGAATTTAATGAAGACGAAGACGAGTTATTTGATCCAACTGTTGCATTACCATCAAATTTAACAATGATAAATAAAAATTGGACTTGGGGAGGAAAGTCAAGACTGTAAGTTAATTCATAATTCACTTTAGTTTTGGGAAATAACTGTGGCTAAAATATTCATATATATATGTATATATATATACCTACATTTTATTTCACTTTCGATTTATTTTAGCATTTTCCGAAAGATGCAGTAGGAGATATTAATTGTCAGTATCGATGTATTGAAGTGAAGGTTATAGGATAATGAATAGTGATTGCTGCGATACGAAAGACTTTACAAATAATCCACAATCACTAGCATAGCATAAATTAATGTAATAGCTAGTTTTAAAAAAAGGAACCCAAAATGTTATTTCATGCTAAGGCTGTAAATTTTTTAATGATGTGTCTTGTTCTTAATGAGCAAGCGTTAATGTAGTGCCAGTTGTAAATGCATATTTACTTTATCTCTCCAATCCCATTAAAGGTTCAACCATCGTGTTCACCGAGCGTTGTATGGTAGTCCAACTCATTGGGGTGAAGTATGGGATCAGGATGCGTTTGTCCCTGCAGAAGATATGGATGAAGCTAACATGGATCATGACCATGACAACGATAATGAGTCTGTCATGTCGGACTTAAGCGGCTCCACGGAGTCATTTTTAGATGAAGATAACAATTTAAAAGTTCAGTTCATAAATGCACATACAGCCGAGACCCTAGATAAGAGAAAATTTGACGTATCATTTGATCACCGGCAAGAGGATGATTGGATTCTGTCAGAAGATATGTGGTGGCAAAGCTCGGATGATCTGGCAGATGGTAATGATGGGAGTAATAAATTAGTAACAGAAAGTGTCAAAGAGGATGATGGATTGAATAGATTTGATAGGGAAGCAAAACTGAAACATATTTTTGAAAGACGAGTCGAAGAAAAAGTTAATGACATCAACAGTATGGTCTGTGGAAAAATCAATGAGGTAAGTTTCATCTAATAGTATGTTGGCGCTACTCTATTCGTAAACTCGTGATATAAATCTGTAGGCTTGACTTAAAACTGTTCTAATTATTCTACTCTTAATCTTTTGTAGATTCCAGGTAGAAACCATAGTAAGCAATCGTCAAGTTCAGAGCCACTTCAAGCAGCTAATCCACATTATGAAACGTTGTTTAAAGTTCTAACACCCTTGAGCCCACCTCAAATTTATCCTCCTTCTGAAGCCTTCAAAAATCATCTAAACGCAGAAATGAATAAGATGGAGGCTAAATTCAGTTTCGATTATCAACCAAAATTAGAAAATCATGTTGGCCCCAGTCCTTGCCAAATTCTTCAAGCCCTCACTATGTCTAATGCCAATGATGGTCTTAACTTAGAGCGCTTGGAAACCATTGGAGATTCCTTTTTAAAATATGCGATCACATCATATTTATTTTGTAACTTTGAAAATATTCACGAAGGAAAGTTGAGCCATTTGAGATCCAAGCAGGTATGAAACTTCTTCTTTTTTATCTTTCTAAAATGCTGTCTTAGTACATTGTAAAATAAAAATGCTCTGCGTTGCTAAATTATTACGAAATTTAAAATTTCAATACAGATATGTAGGCGGGCTTGTTTTTCCATTAGAGATAAACTCTTTGTTATTTTTTTGAATGAAAAAATTATTATTCGTGCAATTTTTCAATTTATTTGCCCAGATACCATGATTGATGTGCTTTACGTTACATATCCTGTATAATATAATTTAAATTGGTTATAAAAATTAGTAGTTACTGTACAAAATTGTTGGTCCCTATATTGAATCTGTTAGGCTATCCTTAACGGAAAAAAGTATCTAAGTAGTTTTTTCTGAATAAATTTAAACGTGAATTTTATTTAAGGTGAGCAATGTACATCTGTACCGCCTTGGAAGAAAGCGTGGTCTGGGTGGTGTGATGGTTTCAGCAAAGTTTGAGCCTCATGACAATTGGCTTCCACCGTGTTATCATATACCTAAAGGACTGGACAAGGCCTTGATTCATTCCAAGCTTCCTCACAATCAGTTTTCAATGGCACAGGTAATTTTTAAACTTTAAGTTTCAGCTCTGAGTTAAGTTGGTTTGAAATGTCCCTATTGCATGCTGATAAATATTTAAGATCTGAATTATGTGCTGCTCCCCGTCCCTCATAGTGTTTTCTTATTTGCCCAGTTTGATCCTTCAAGTCATATAAATAGTAAATTTAAAAGCTACTTTGATCGCGTAGATAAAAGTATTTCGAACAATAAGTTGGGCTCATATATAATTACTGGCAACAATTTTTTATTACGCTGAATTTAATGCACAAATTTATTGATAATATTTTACAGGTTAAAGCATTAAAAGATTTATCCCCACAAGAAATTGAAACAGCTCTGAAAACAAACTCAGTGAAAATCGACTCGGAATTTATTCCGTACAACTTGGTTACACAACAATCTATCCCGGATAAGTCCATTGCTGATTGTGTTGAAGCACTAATTGGGGCTTACCTTACATCCACTGGACCTTATGGAGCTCTGCTATTTATGTCTTGGCTGGGAATGAGAGTTTTGCCTTCGCAGAAAATTATGAGAAGTTGTTTAGAGGAAAAAATTAAAGAACGCGGTATAGGAAGCCCTGTCTTTTACATGGATTTACCTGGAATGGACAATGTTATTCTCTTTGATGAACTAAAGCCACCTAGGTCACCTTTGTTACGTTACAGCAGGGATTGTGAGCAAAAGCTTGCGATTTTATTAAAGGTGCCAAGAAAAAACCATAAGATATTATTTTCAGTTTTTTGAAGGATCGTTTAAAGCTAGGAAGCTTTAATGTAGTTCTTATCGTGGTAATCTAAAATTATGTTATTTCAACAGGGTTATGAAAAGTTTGAGGAGGCTATCGGCTATACTTTTAGAGATAAGAGTTACCTTCTTCAAGCATTTACACATGCATCGTATTCATCTAATACGCTAACGGATTGCTACCAAAGATTGGAGTTTCTTGGCGATGCCATATTGGGTTCGTTGAATGTTTTGTTTGAATGCTGTGTAATCTTCAAATTTTTTGAGTAAAAGTTCCATTGAGTTCCAAACAACTTCTTTTTGTTTTAGATTACCTTATAACTAGGCATTTGTACGAGGATCCACGCCAGCACTCCCCGGGCTCTTTAACTGACTTAAGGTCTGCTCTGGTCAACAATACCATTTTTGCTTCACTTGCAGTCAAAAATGATTTCCATAAATTTTTCCGCCATTCTTCCCCCGGATTGTCAGAAGTTTTACAAAAATTTGTGTCATTCCAAGAACAGCACGGACATACGCTAACTCAAGATGTGAGTGGGTACTATTGTGGTTTTAAATTATTTTGTTTTGTTTCAGTATCTGTTGAGTGAATTTAAATCAAACTTCTTTTGTTGTCTGTATTTTCAGTACTATCTAATGGACGAGGAAGAATGTGAAGAAGCGGAAGACATTGAAGTGCCAAAAGCATTAGGGGATGTATTTGAGTCTGTTGCTGGTGCAGTATTCCTTGATTCTGGAATGTCTTTAGATGCTGTTTGGGACGTGTATTTTCGTATAATGAAGAATGAAATAGGTATAAACATTGTTATAATTATTATGTCCCTCTTTTAAAATATTCGTACATGCTGAACAACCTTGAGGGCATATTATAAAATCGTTTTGAACTTTAAATAATTTCAGAGCAATTCAGTCAAAACGTGCCCAAATCACCGATTCGTGAGCTATTAGAATTGGAGCCTGAAACTGCCAAATTTGGAAAACCAGAAAAACTATGGGACGGACGGCGTGTTAGAGTTAGCGTGGAAATAATTGAAGTTGGTACTTTCCGTGGAATTGGAAGAAATTACCGAATTGCCAAATGCACTGCCGCTAAGTGTGCGCTTCGCCATCTTAGAAAATTTAGTGGAAGACACAAGCGTTAGATATAATTATTATTGTTGTTGGGATCGTTGATATTTTTCTCTTTATTATTATCCTGTAAATATTGAGTGGTACGCTGTGTATTATCACTAAGTTTGATATCTCATTTTCAGGGTAACGTCCTCATCTTCATCATTAGTTTTAATCTTAATTAATAACGTTTGTGAGAATTTATTTGAAATTTTTCAATTGTTTTCATTTGGTTTTCACAATGAGTACTGAACTTGAACCAGTCTAGTAGAAACAAAATGTTGGCTGTTTTTTGGACAGCCTTGATTTTACGTATGCACTGTATTTAGTTAATGTAAGTACCTACCTAAAGTGTATTCTTGTCCGTACTCAAAGTGGTACAGTTCAGTGCACATTTTATTTTTTGAATATTAATAAATGGAGGTGAAAGGTGGCGCTTAGTTTTCTCCTCCTCCTCCTCCTCCGAGCTGTTCATATCTTTTTGTTGTGAATGCTTGAGTACCTATGTGTGTTAAGTTTTTGTATTACTACTCAAATCTGAGTTGTAAAATAAATAGTTTTAATTATATAGATACTTTGTATTTTATTAATTATAGTAAAAATACCTTTAATTAAGGTTTCAATGTTTGGAATTATCAAAAAAAAAATACCAACTCGGACTTGTACTTTCGCCTATTCATAAGCGCTCGTATATTCATTAGTAGGGAACTTTACTTATTTTATAGCATGCTAATTTGGTACACTTGTGCACGTGGATCCTATACTGCTAATTCAGTCAACGTTCACCTTCATTGTTCTGGATCAGAGGATTAAGTCTAAAGGAGACGGGTATAGGCTTATAATTAATCCTAAGGTTTTTATGTTTCCGTTTACTTAAGAACCTTCATAAAATGCACCACATCAGGTCCCGTTGCATATTGGGTCGTCGGTAATTAAGTATTTTGTAATACTGAGGGCATACAAAGTAGCTAGTACCTACTATCTAGCATCTAGTGCATATAAACATACAGAGACTAACATGTAGTCTAATTCAGCTGTGAGCTGGAAACAAATTTCAAGTTCTAGGTTAGCATGTAGTATGCAGTCCAAAGCCCAAGTGTTGAAGATTGTATTAAATTACAATACAACATGGCATAAACATGCAGTAATGTAATTACTTTGCCTGTTTCTTCCTCCTGTAGCTACAACTACTACTCCACATATATTTAGGCAGACAAAAAAAATGTTAGGCTTTACTTTCATAGTTTAAGATTGTGGTAGGCGACTGCTGGGAGAAACAAAACGTAGACAAAAAAAATAGATGGGAGGGAAAAAGGCAGTGCAATAATAATACTAATACTAATAAATACACACAAATGACATGGCTCCTGGCAACAGACCTCAAGACTTAAACATAAAAAAAAGTTGGGAAGTTGAGTGTGAATGCCGGTATGTACACCGAGGTGATTAGGTGTGACAGGAGGTTTTAAGAAAAATAGAATGGAAAAGACGATAAAGAGAAAGTGAAGCGAGAAAGAAATGGGCTGGTTGTGTGTTTGGCTGCTAACTGCTAAGAGAAAGAGAGAGAGGGAAAAAAAATTACATGAACATTGAACATGGATAGTATTCATTATGCATCTGGATTGTGGATGTTACCGTTATTATGGTTTTGCGTTCACTGGAACTGCCAGAGCATTGAAGAGAGCTGGGAAGTGGAAAATACGATGCACTGCACGGCATGGTTGTGTAGATACATACATAATAATACTTGTACATCTGAGAGAGGACAAGAAATCAAATGTGGGCACAGACTCAAGCAGCTCATACTTATAGTTTTAGGTAGTATGGATGGATAACTTGGAAGTGAAAGGACTGAAAGCGGAGCTGTGGAAATCCTTTCCGTACAGAGAAAGGACGACGGGTGGAGAGAGAGAGAGAGAGAAAGTGCACATGAGGAAAAAGTCTAATCGCCAAGTAAACTATAGGAAAAGAAAATCAATAGGACCTGAGAAAGCCTCTGCCCGTGTAGTGTAGTCAAGTATGGTGTGACCGTGTGGAGTATAATATGTAAGTTTGGTAGTGGGTTGTGTGGTGGTGAGTGACTAGGACGACGGACGACTGACTGACTGCCTCCTTTGCATCTTTCCAAACCTCGCTCTCTTTTGGTCTCCTTCTTTAGTGTAGTGAAGTGCTGTGTGTGGGGAAGTGAGGCACATGAACATGACGGTCGAGTAGAAACGGAATCGGGCCAAAGAAGTATAGAGAATGAAAATGCTGCTGGATCAGAATAAATAGACACAGACAAATATAATAGTAAGAGTGCGCACACTTTCTCTCCCTCTCTCTCTCTTTCTCTGTCTCTGTCTCTTTCTTTTCTCTCCTAAAAATGGCAGATAGTGAATTTGAAGAATTTCGACAATATTTTGATCAACTTCCACAATACATCAAGGCACCAGCTCATTGTTACATGTAAGTACAACTTCACTTTCTCATTAAGAAACTTAAAAATCTCCTTTGTTGAGTCAGACAAAGCTTAAAATTTCACTTTTTTAGCCTCACTCTCCTATGAGTTTCCATTTGAAGAATTGGTTTGCTGAGAATTCAAGTGTAGTTCAAGCTAAAAGTTATACACTCCTTCCAATTTTTTTTCTGTGTGTTGCTTTGAGTTCCAAGTTTCTTTCAGTATAAGTTTGTGTAGGGAATTATAAGGCAAATGCAGTGGTGGTTGGGGTTTGTACTCTGTACTGTGTGCACATATTGCAGTACCCACGGACTGACTAGGGAATTAGTAGTTGAACAATTCTCTCCCAATGCAGAGACTTACGAACGACTTCCGCCTCCTTCAAATACGTTCAATATTTATCAAACTTTCACCACACACACACATACACACACAAAACGATCTTAATATTTTATGTTGAGCTTAAAAGTGCGTAGAGATGTAGTTACTTTACATTTCTTGATTGTTCTAAAAGGAGGAAATATTCATAGGTTTTTGAAGGGAGACTCAAGTTGGTTTATTGCTTTGACTATATTATCATGAATAAAGTATGACTTGCGATAAGTAAGTACAGTAAGCCGTTGTTATTTCTCTATCAAACTTCCCTTTCCCCAATGAATATCAAGTGTTTCATGATTATATATATTTCCATGTAAGCTGGGAAGAGAAGTGAGATCGTTGTTGCGTTGTGAAATGTTGAGAGAGTGATTTCATTTATTTTATGTGCCTATATTATACTCTGTACTCTGTATGTATTTCCATAGGTTGGTCCATGATATTGATGTGGATGAAGAAGGAGGGAATTCAAACTCAAACTCAAATAATGTGATTGGGAGCAGGGAGCTTCAGGAGGCAATTCCTCACGGAAGTAATATCACGAATAATATCAGTAGTAGTCAGAATAATAATTGCCATGGAGATCGGATTGATCGAAATCCATTCCGAACCTCAGCGGACTCTGATGACCGGGGTAGTAGTGGGGAAGATATTCATGAGCCTTTCTCTGGTGATCTCCAGCTTGTTCTCCCAGATAGAGATAGAGAAGATAGAGACAGTCCTCAAGTGACTAGAAAGCGGAGAAAGTTACCGGAAATTCCTAAAAATCCTTCCAGACGCTGTAATTCATACTACTTTTACTATTATTATTACCACTACTCGCATTAAGCAAAAATCCATGTATTACATAAATATAGTCGAATTTTTATAAATTATAAAAGTCATTAATTTGAAATAATTATTATAATATGAATTTGATGTTTGTATTTTTAACAGGGAATGAAGAAACACGTCAAGTGTCTTTAGCCCAAGAAATATCCGATGCGGATCAGTACACGTATCCTTGTAGTAATAATAATTCTCATACTAATTTAAGTGGCACACATCAAAGTAATTTACCTGTAAGCGAAAATTCCCACAGACCTATTTTTGTTTTGAAATTTAGCACCGGTGCGAGAGGTAAGGGGACTTAATGTCAAATTATAATTTTAACATTTTATACAAATTATATGACTATGCTTTTTTAGTTTGTGGTTTCAAGTTTTACACACAATTATCCTCAAAATTAGAGAAACATTATTAGTTAATAAATTAAATTATGAATTTCTATTCCATAGATGACGAAAGTTCACCAGATTCCGAAAAATATCCAAGTTTAGATTCGGGTCATTCAACAATACATTCAGAAGATGGAAGTAAACCTTATTCACCTCAAATACCGTCCATCAATGGTAATGAACATTTTTTATGGAATGAAAAAATATTCTGCTTACTTTACGCATACTATACGCATTTCTGTGAACTTCTATAGACTTCTAGATAAGTAGACCGTGATCTATAAATGCTCCATTTATTCAGCTGTACGCGTTGAGAGCCCGGGAATCGCAGATAAAAAATAATTCTTACAATTAGATTATAGAAAACAATTATTTCCGAGTTATTATCCTCACCTGCGTGTTTTAATCCAGGTGTTGTAGTCTAAACAGAATCAATTAGGGTTTCCAGCATGTGATAGGACTCTTTCAGTGGGTTAATAATGCAGTACCTACCTCGTTCCTTTGTGTATTATACTGGACAAAAGGTTGAGAGAAGGGCTAAAAAAAATGTTTTTCTAAAAAGAAAGCACATTATTTGGGTTTCGTATACTATTCAACTATATACCTTAATGTTTTGAATGGTAAAGGTCAAAGGTCAACCAAAACAATTTTTAAAAATAGTCAAATGTCTGTTTTTTTGGCAAAATGGGATAAGTCCACCTAAAACAGGGATTTCTGATTTAAATTTGGTTTTTGAGTGTTTTCTTAGTTTGTAGAAGTCAATTGCCGTGCGTAAACCTTTTTATGCAAGACAAAGTTTAAAATTTCATAAAAGTTTGGTTTCACTCAAAACGATTAAAATTTCATCCCACCGCCTTTTGACTCCATGTTAAGTTATTGATTTTTTTGGCATAACGGGATAAGTCCACAAATTAAAATTTTTGAAAATTTTCTAAAAAATTCAGGAGCCAGTCTTTTTGTAATATTACTTTGTCAGTTAAGTACAGTACCTGCAAAAAATAATTGAGTTCAAAAACATTAAACCTGTCATCTTTTATTCATTATTCCTTGTTCCTGTAAAATTCCCTATGATGCGATATCCAGCTTTATTGCCAAAAAAAAGAGAACTCTTTATTTGTATCATGTTATTAAGTATAGCATTAGTGGCATTATTTATAATCTCTACAACTTTCCCGCTCTTCCGCTATACTCCTGTCTTTTTCCTATGGGATGATTAAATCTAAAAATGTTGGAGTCATTACTATTGCATGTGCTAGAGCAGTGCACACAACATCATTAATAAACAATTCAGCATTTAGTACTGAGCCAATGGACTCGAGTAATAAAAAATTCACATTCCAAGTCTTCTATATATGATCAGTCATTCTGTGAATTGCCCGTGTGTATCCCTTCACTACGTCTCCTGCCCTGCACTCGCTTCCATCCGTAAAACTCCGTCCGTATAGTCAGTCTCATCTTGACTCGCAAAAAAAGGGATAAGAAGAAGGATTGTGCGTGTGCCGTCACATTTCACTTTCTCCTTTACTCTTAATGCGACAGGAGGGAAATAGGGAAATAACATAAACGTGGTCTCAATACTCATAGTCCAATTTGGAATTGACCAAGATCGAGTGTAACGAGCTATGTTACTTCTATGAGAACAACTGATATGTGCAATCTAAAAAAGAAACAAGTTTATTTCGCTCGTTTTCTTTTCGAATGTAGGTATGTATATAGTATGTATACTTATTGGGTCGAGTAGTCCCGTTGTTTGGTTGGATTCGTTGATTCTGACTGGCTCTGCAGTATATAGCAGAACATATTTGACTATATCTATCTATATTTCTCAAATGTCACCAACACCAAAACCAAAGTACCTACCTACCTACTACCTACCTTGCCCTCCCGCTCAATGCAGTATGCACTTTGTACTTTCCTTATATGTAATACTTTTTACATTTTTTTTAGTGTGGTAATCTTTTTTTCAAAAGAAGTCCATAAGTACCGTGGACGTCAACCCCTCACGGCCCCCTGTAGTCCTTTCTCGAGGAAATTGATTTTAAATTTAAACGTGAAATTTTTTATCCATGACTTACTTACATGTGATATGTAGTGGATAAAAATGTCATTCATGCCTATATAGACGTAATACGTGGTCACAAAGTAAAGGGAAAGAGAAAAAGTCAAAGTCGAATTCAATAAATTCTACTTACTCTCCATACTACTCAACATTTTTTCCTTCTTTTTTTCTTATAATATTTTCAAATAAACTACGAGTCCCCTATCAGTAGTTCTTAGTCAGGATCAGATATTAAAAACTTGGAAGCCACACAAGAAAGTTCATAGACTGCAACGGTAACGGTGGTGTATTATTATTACTATTACTATTACCAGGACTACACTTACCCATAATATGTGCGGTGAATTTATTGACTGTCGGATAGTCGAGTCTTCTTGACAAGACAGGGCCATAGAGAAGCACTTTTTCAGAAATTGTGAAATTGTCAATCAAAATATGCTCTTTGTGTCAGAGTCAGTGAGATGGAAAATAGAAATACATTTAGAAAGGTACGTAGTATTACAGCTTAGGAAGATGGATTTGATGGGCTAGAAAGTTTACATTTTAAGCCCTTGTTCAGTCCTCCATATGTCATCGTCATCTGGGTAGCTTTAAAGTCGTAAGTAGTAGCAGTATATTTATTATGTAGTAATATGTAGGACAGACGCAGATGGCAGAACATAATAAAATGTCTCATTTGATGAGAAATGCCATTATGTTTAGGTTTGACAGTGTATATGGGGATTAAAGATAGAAATTTGGAATTTGGAATAGAATTCCATTTAATACCTACTTGTTTGAACTACTGATATTCGACAGTGCTATAGATAGAAGATAGAAGAAGTCAAGGGTAATAGGGAAAAAGCAAAAATGAAAAAAGGTCCCATAGATACGTCCCATTTTTTTACATCCACCTTTAATCCGATGGACTCGATCGTCATACAGGACTAAATCAGAATGGATGAGTGTGCTTCCCAGAGCTGACAAATTACCAATTCAAGTATCATTTCATCCTTGCATGTGTCTAGAGAAAGTGTCTGTCTCCTTCTCCTTCCAGCTTAGGAGCTGAGTAGCTGGAAAGATTCATAGGTTGTGTTGATTTGTCTTCAAAATTTGAGAGCGGCGGATGGGAGAAGTACACAAGTACAGATATAGGGAAAGTTTCCCTTTTTCAAGTCTTTGAGATTGTGGACGACGAAGGAGAAGAAGAAGAAGAAGACGAAGAGGAGGTGGAAATGTGTGCCTTGCCATTTCTTGTGAGACATAATAGGAGTGAGTTGACGTTCCTAGTAGGACGTTACGGCTGCGGTTTGAGTAGGATTACGACGACTTGTGTGTGTAGATTGTTGGTTGTATAAGTGCATATATAAGTATCCAATATGGACAAGTATGATTTTAGAATAATTTTCTGGCCTTGCTCTATAGAATCCTTCTCGCCCACTTCACCCTCACTGTCTGGAGTGCCGTTTACACATCTGGAAATTCTAGAGGCGACCCATCGTGGTCTGCATAAATTTGTTCCACGACATCACGACGAAATTGAGGTTGACATTGGAGATCCCATCTATATGCAAAAAGAAGCAGATGATCTTTGGTGTGAAGGTAATGGAAAAATATATTACAACTTTCGAGTCTCGTTTCAAGTAAAGGAGTGAGGAGGGGGGGGGGGTGAGGGATATGGATACCTGGAGTACAGTTGAGAGGGGATCTACATGTTTTTTTCCCTACATTTTTAAAAACTTTCTCTGTGGAAAACAGAGTTTTCACCTTCACATAGTGACTTACGTTTTGGTGGTTTCTGTGGGAAAGTGTAGATTGGAAATCTTGCATCTTTCCCGTCCTTGTTTTTTTTTAAACTATGTAGGTACTATAGTACCTACCTACCTACCTGCCTATATCCGTATCCCTTGCATATGATGTCGCGTGTAGTAAGTGGCATATGAGGTTTCAATAGTCGCCGTCTCCGTTAGACGCATTGAATTAATGGTCCAGGATATGATCTGAATATTTGAATATCCAGCCGTATATTTTATGAAACTGGAAATGTAACGGAAGGGTAACATACTGGCTAATGGAATTCTTGTGCATAGAATAATAATTCCCTACCTTTATTCCTTCTTGGGATTGCGAGGGAAATGGATATTTTCAATAGTTTCCCCTGTGCCCTAATATAAAAAAAAGAGTGAGGGAAGTGTAGGGGGAGGGGAGGGGGGATGTTTTTAAAAATTGGGAAATTGTGAAACTCTCAGTACAGGACTCAGGTACTTACATGTATTTACATACCTGCTATATGTAACTATAAACATGTGTATGGTAAGTAATGTGTGGCTCTCTGGATGTTGACTATAGGTGTGAATTTGCGGACTGGGATGCAAGGGATATTTCCCTCAGCTTATGTTGTGGACGTGGAGTACAATGACTTTGATCCATCGGCAAATAAAGTGAAAAAAGAAAGGTACCTTATTAATTATATTGGGTCCATTGAGACTCTCTACCATAAAGGAAATGAAGTTTTGTGCCAAGCAGTGAAAAAGATTTCGGGTCATGAGGGCTACGTCGCCTCTCACACACGTCCCTGTATCCTTGAAATCTCGGATCAAGGAATTCGTATGCTTGATAAAGGGAAATTAGGCGTAAGTTTTGTATTTGTTTTCTTCCCAACTTAACTCTAATTAGGCCGCTACCAATTACAAATCCAATCATAGCGGCTATATATACAACCACAGTCGTTCTCATCAAAATCTTTATAGCTTTATTTTTCTTTAACATTTTTATGACATAGCCGAATCAAACCCATTGTCACGACTACTTTTATGCCCTGAAAAATGTCTCATTTTGTGGATTCTACCCAAATGACCATCGTTACTTTGGTTTTGTAACAAAGCATCCATCTTTAAATCGTTTTGCGTGTCATGTGTTCATATCGGACGATTCCACTCGACCAGTTGCAGAATCCGTGGGGTATGCTCAAAAATTTTACTTTATCTAAATCATTATTATACTTTCTTAATCTCTAACACATTTTATTTTAACACAGAGTATATTTCTAAAGTATCTTTCTCTCTCTCTTAACACTTTTGTTTAGTTTTATCAATGTTTTTTATTTTCTCCCTAATTTTTACAGGCGAGCATTTCAACGGTTCTACCAAAAATTTATTGAGACTGCGTATCCGATAGAAGATATCTATATAGAATAGTGGCACAATGCGGCGAAGGGCCAAAAACTTAAAAAAAACAACAGCACAGCACGTTATTATGAGCTGTGGATGCGGATGGATGGATAATCGTAGTGATGTTCGTGTGGATTTTATGGATACAAAAGTAGACGACAAGAATTTAAAGTAGATTAAAAGTATATAGGAAGGAGGGAGTGACAGTATATAATATGATTATCTTTACCCGTTTAAACCCGTTTAAATTTAAGTACTATATGGCAGTGCAATGGAAAGTTAGAAGAGCCTATATAGAGAGCATGAATATAAGGAATATGGAAACACATACATGGTACACATATACTACACGTGTTCGTCCAAAAGAGTAATGAAGATGAAGACGTCCACTTCAAGACAACCAAAACCAAACAACTCTATATAATAAATCTACAAATACAAATACAAGTAGAGGTACCTACACGTCTTCCGTTCTACCGCGTGTACCTGTGTCACTCCAACTCAACAGCTCAACACACTTACTTCTGATTGTGATACAATGACAAAAAAGAAGGATGAGGGAGGAAGGAAAATGGATTTTATATTGAATTTAATTTGACAATATTCATTTCTGCTGCTGCTCCTTAATTTTTAGTAGTGCTGAACGGCTGGTGATGCTTCTGTTGTGTCACATAGGCTGCTCTTATTATAAAATATAACTGGACAATACAAAAGAGACAAATCAAGAATCAAGAATAATTATGGAAGCTGGACACAAATGACAAAGAAACGGCAAGGAAGAGAATCAAATCAAGACAAGTCAAGACGACTCACTACCCCACACTACACATCACACATCCCATGATATAATATGTCAATCCATTCATAAACTTAATTATTCGTGTCTTCGCATCGTGTAGTCCTCCACTGCCCACTGCCTCCACTCGGCTATACCTATACGCTGAAATACAAAACTAAATATTATCTCCTAATAATAATTCGGATGAAGTAATAATTCGTTAATCGTAATAATATGTAGTGCTTAAAATTGGGGAAGGTACCAAAGGTACATTTTTCTGAAACACGCTCTGTCGCAATGCTTTTGCATAATTATTAGGAAACTATCTATATACATGCCTAATTACATATACGGTAAAAATTTCTTGTAAAACCGTCTACCGCCTTCTCGCTTAATTTTGGCAAGTTACTATACTTACTATATGAACTACTTACACTAACTAATTGCCTATGGGTTTACAGGCCTTGAGTGAGAGTCCCTTATTGTCCCCAGTGTATGAGCATCTATATCTGTTGAGGATATACCTCGAGAATCTAGCTTTCATTTACTCCCTCAGTTTTTTTATCAAATGTCAATTTGTGAAAGAAACTCAAATTAAAGGAAAACGAAGTTGTTTTTATTGTTCCCAATGCCCAAGATGCAGATATTTATACATAACTGCAGCAGGATGGTGCAATGATGGTGTCCTATACCTTCTTTCTTACAAATGCATATTACAGATATATGGTGTATGAGTGTATGAGTCAAGTCATTTTTTCCATATGGTCTTTTACACCAGCAGCCAGTGGGATAATAGTCTAGATACTTTTTTAAATTGAAAGTTTCCAACGGTTATTTTGGAATCATAATAATGTACAGTATGCCTGTTAAGTTTTAAAAAGAAATTGACCTTCCTTTATAATTTAAAAACAAATTTGCTCACTACTTCTTTAAATTTGAATGTCAAAAAGTGGGTGGATATAATAGAAAGAACCAATCTACTCATCTCGAGAAAATTACAGTGAAAAACACCATATAATTGTAATAGTAGGAAAGAAATAAAAAATTTGCCATGGTCGCCTTCGCAATATACCTATGTGAGAGCAACATACGCTGTGGGAATTTGATTGTCCACAGCATAGGAATATAGAACGGACAAGAAAAGGGAAAACTTTACACCTTTAGCATTAAATTCTCTTAACTTGCGTGCGAATTGCCAATGCCAATTCCGTAACCCACCATTCCAATGTCAGTACCAAATTCGGTAGTTTCTATATAAAATCTATTTAGCTGGAACCTAAGTTTATAATTTCCTTGTTATTTTTGAACTGCTAAAAATACACAGCAAGCTAAATTTCTTGAATCTTATTCATCTCAAAAACAAAAAGGAAACTTGTATTTATTTCCCAGTGTCGGAGACAGAAAATGCCCATACTGGGCGGTCTCCTTTTGAATTAAATACCCCATGGTAATTATTGGCTTTTTTTTTTACAAAATGATAATTAGTTAGTGGCTCATGGCTATGGTCTCGTTGGGGGCTAAAGTACCATTAATCCTCCTCCCCTTGGATCCGCGCCTGAATACTTTTGTGGGCACTTTTAAATATTGTAATTTAAAAAAAATTTAACGAGAAAACAGGGATTCAAATTCTGAGACGACAATGCTTCAACAAGCTAGACAAAAAGGCACAACAATGAAAAAATCATAACAATTAATATGGAGAGTAAGAAAGCTACAAATAAATCCACATAGAAACTTGGATAAGAATGTCTAAGTAAATTATTCAGTCTAATAAATTTTTAAATCAAAACTGTGGATCGCTATCGCTATAATATAATTTGATATATATTATAGTGCATATGACGTACGATATAAAAAGATAAAACATAAGATTTCAAAATGTATAATTATAAACACACCACTTGAAGCTTTAAATAATTCAATGTATTTCTATAGTATAAATATAACTATGCTCGACCAACCTGAGTACTTCATACTACTATAAGCTTACACTTGTAATATGTAATACAGCGGTTTGAATTTAAAATTTCAATCACTAAAACTGCGTGATGGCCTTCAAAATATTCAATTCGAGAGAACGCTTTAAACGAACAAAATTAATAACTGTACTCATTTTTGCCTGCTATATAACAGTCGAATTCGCTTATAATATGTGTGTTCGTACATTTCATAGGGATTCCTGCAGGAATTAAATATTTGATGAATAGTTAATAAGGGATGCGCCGACTCGGTATTGGTGCACTATTTTGCAATGTTAATTTTAGCCCTTTCGGGAAGGGAAAGTCACTGCGTCTACAGTTAATGCCGGAATTTTTTTTTCACGGTCTTTTTTAGCTTAAATTATGTCTCATCGAGACAATTTTAAATTTTGTTAAGGTCAACATTTATTATTCTAGCTATGTACTGTACACACGCGTACTTTTAT
>JAQFZE010000553.1:0-24976 GCA_034695245.1 Dicyrtomina saundersi | reverse complement strand
TATCGCAAGTAACCAGAAGAAAATCCATTAGTATATTATTATACATTTCTAATATTCCATATTATCACTCATCTATACGTATATGCTTATAGTTCCAAATAACTGCTTAGTAATCATTAGATTAAATACTTACATAATTCGTCAAGACCTATTATAATACCATGTTCAGGTATAACATCACTAACGAAGTAAGTAGTACGTAATTTTTGTGTAACGCAAATGCAAACAGGAAATCATTGTAATAATTATTATTAACCAAATAACATGTCGGCAATATTTTCGCTTTTATCTCATGGTTGTAATTTGTAATTAACTCGTGGAATGGTTAAACTTAAAAACTGTGAGCTAAACCAAATTTTGTAAATTGTGATTGAATTTTACCTGTAATAATTACAACTAAGTACACCCCTACCCTAATGATTCAAATTAAATACAAAAATCAAACCTTTGAAGTTCTTTATGTGGAGTATGTATATTTCGTAGTGGATGTACATATTATGTAATGTAAAGAGAATTAATGTTATATTACACAAATATACAATGTAATAATGATACGTTCAGGTTTAAACGCTTCCGCTCTAATTTCAGAAATGGAATTTAAGATTTTGTGCTTTGATTTGGTTTACAATTTTAGAATGTGGCTGTTGGTTATGATTACCTATGTTATTGTAAATATGTGTATACTAATCAACAGAAACACGAACTCCAATAATACCGGGTCTTCCGTTTGAAATATGAAATTTGAAAAAAGTCAAAATATTTGCATCCTTATGAGTCTACATGTTCGTTGCCTGGCCTGGGTTGGATAATTGTGATTGAATAATGTTGGAACCTTATTATCAAATAAATATTAGAAGTTCATTAGTGCTGTTCATCAGAATAATTATAAAAATAATTAATAGAAATGGAAAAACCAGCCTCATCCAACGACTCATGTTGATGTGCTCGAGTAAAGTACGAGCTTTAAATGCAAATTCAATTAACTACAAATACCAAATACTACTCAGTCACAGGAACGACAGAAATCCCAGTGCATATAGCAATAACGAAATTGACGAAGAATCCGAAATGCTTTTGTTGTCTTACCTCCCGGAAGCTTCAGACTAAAAACAAAACCTCCACGAGAAACGAACTGTTTGTCTTATTCCTTGTCGTTTTCCCTGTGTCAGACTGCTCAATTTAAATAGGTATATTTATATAAAATGTGGGCCAACGTGATACGTCTTAATAAGTAATAGTTTTGCCGAAGTTATGATTTAGTTTAGTTCAGAATGTGTCTATTATTACTGTATTAAGTAGACTATTATTATCCATTTTCATAATCTAAATATATCAGCATTGTAGTTGTTATTACTGACTACTGACTATGTGCCTTTCTCTTGAGTTATTAAAATGAGAAAATTGCACCACACACAGCAATTTATATTATTAGAAATAGTACCTCTAACTGAAAACCCGAATGGCTTAAGTCATTTACAGAAAATAAATATACCCTTTTATAGTGACATTAAAATGGAAATCGATTTAGCCTAACTAAATAAATAGCTACTCGTCCCGTATTCCCTTATTCCCTATCCCTGTCCTACGCTAATTGTATTTACGTATAAGTTATATAGATATGTAACTGTGCAATATTTATTTTTCTTTGTAATGTAATATTTGTAAGCGCTTGAACTAGTCAATTTAAAAAACTGTGAATTGTAATTTGTCATTAATATTTTTGATTCATATGTAACACCAACCTATATTAACTTCTAAAAACCACTAAACCTTTCAATATGTTGAGTAATAACCAATCTCAGGTGTGGTCAAATGTGTGTTGCTCGTTTATTAATTTCATTGATAATGTATTTGCAATATTTAATGTCATTTCTATGGTGTTTTGCTTAGTTAATAGTTTATGTTTATACTGTAGTAGTAAAAAACAACGCGAATAATAGGTTCGGGTATTAGCCATCTCTCGGCCCTAATTTTATTTATTGGCCCCCAAGATTTTTTCGTCCCCCGTAAATTCGGCCCCCAAAAATGATTTGAGAGACACTTGGTTGATACTATGCTTCAGTTTTTCCACCATTGAAATCATTCCACCGATCACCGTTGCACATTGCTTAAAAAAAGAGATTTCAGCCTGAAACATCTATCTCACTAGTCAGCTGTAGAACTGATTTCTGCAGCTGTACCAAAGCGAGGACGGGGCGCGCCAACGAAAGATAATCAGCCCAGTCAACAATTTGTTATCTTTACTATCGTTTATAAGGTAATTAGGTTATTATCGCCAAACGGAACGTGCTACAATGCGCTTCAAATATAACCAGCGACCAACCAAAGCGTCGGCCAGGAAACGTTGATAAAAACGTTACTTTCACCAGTATTACCACTTACCAGTTACTATCAATCGTCGTCTAATTGTAAGACACTAAAAATTTGATGAATTACTCACCCAGGAATGTTCGAATCACAATTTTAATCTACGCATTTTTTATGTGACGCATTCTCGTTGCTTTCAATCACATTTGATTTGATCGACATTATTCATGGCACACTTACTCCGTATAAACTGGGCTCACATCATAGGGGCCGAATTTAGGGGAGATGAATAAATCTTGGGCACGAATAAATAGGGGGCTAGAGAGACGATTAGCAGAGCCCACTAATGCCAGTACCGAATAATAACAACCAATTTATTGCAGTTTTATTACTAATTAATTATTATCAATTTTGCATGTCAAATGTATAAGCTAATCAAAATGAAAAATCACTAAATTGCCAGAAGAGTAATAAAAAATTATATTCAATATAAAACTACATTGTCCGTTACATTTTGGGTTGGGATGATGTGATAGTTTAGTATAAAATTTCCATTTCGCCGATTTTATTATTGGACTATATCAATGTTTGGCTTCGACCTGAATTCTTCCAACGTCAGTCATAACTCACAAACAAAAGAACGTTCTTTTTATTTTACTTCCAAAATAATTGCAAAATCAAAAAAATAAACGATTTTTCTGGTTTTATCCACGGCCATTGGTTAACATAGAAATCCACTCAATCCGGACAGATACAGATCCTCTAATTCGATATCGAATTCCATTACGAATTCAAGCCACTTCTGCCCAGTCAAGGTACATGTCATCTCAAAAAGTTACGCTTAAAAGAAAGCAAAATGGCATTTTAGCTCAACGCTGACGGTAATTATGACGTTTTCAACTGATTTCATCAGTAGAATTCCTACTACAAAAATATTTCCTAAAATTTTACATTTACTTTTATATTATTACTTATTACTGATGTAATTATTATTATGTGAGTGCCGATGCAAATATCTGTATAAGTAATAATAATGAAAACTATTTATATTAATAAATGAATGTGCATAATATCAACCAAAAATATAAAGTTTATATTCTGATGATGCAGCGCTGGTTTTGTTTTGGATATGTAAAAAACTTGGTTCCCTTTTATTTTTTATTCACAATAAATCCTGTTTAACTCAGTGTTTCCGTTTTTTTTTCTATTTCAGTATTTCTCAACACTTTTGTCGGTGGCTCTTTCTGTTGCATACTTATTTTTTGTATAAACCATAATAATAATATAATATTGTAGTTGTTGTCAGTTGAAGTTTGAAAATTCACATTTAATTAATTATTTATCTGACCTAAAATATTAATATTACTGACCAACTATATAACAGTAATATTCATAATCGTTACTCATCATCAGTATATTATTATTGACTAAAGCCCCATTTAACAAACTTCTTTTTGCTCCACTTATTTTGACACCAACTGTATAGGTATATTACACGCAGTATGTGAGTAATAAGTTAAACCTAATAAATTCATATAGCAATATAGTAATAATATATAACTACCTACCTGTACACTGTGCACTTTTCACATGTTTTGTTTTCAGGATTTTTATTCATAATTTATTTTCGTCTCCTTTTATATTTAATCATTCGTCATTCCATAAATCCATACCATTATTTCTTGTATTACATACTATGGGCAAGGCAAAGCCTCCAGGCCAGGACCAGGAATACATAGTTCATTTAATGTTATAGAGTCATAATAATAATTATATAATTAATTATATAGTAGATAAATAATAATATTAGTAGTAGTACACATTATTTAAGTATTACCTTAATAGTGTGAACTACTTTCATCATTACATAAAAGTCTCTACCCTAAATTAAATGCACGTGATTACATAACATAGATAATCATTATCATTATTAGATATACTAATTTTTCATTTTCAAAAACACTTTTTCTTTGTAATACATTATACTTAAACATTTTCCTTCTTCTTTATTTCACTTTTATTTTGTACCCCCTAACCGGACCGGGTTTTAATTGTAATATTATTCCCTAATTTACATTATTTGTTTCATTATATATTATGAAGCCACACAGCAAACAAAAACGAGGGCACTTTCATTTTTTACTTTCAGTATTAGTAATTCACTCGGATATTCCATTTTAAATTAAGATTTAAATTTTTAAAATGAATTACTCAAAATAATAATACAAAACAATGTAAGTTTTCCATTATTTCCTTCTGTAATTAAATTTTGTGATACTTTGTATAGCGCAGAAAATGGAAATGCTCCTATTTTATTTCCAATAATAATTCATTTGTAATTATATTTATTTTATATATATTTTTAATACTTTCATAATTATATTTTTTTGTAATATGATTATGATTATCTATATAATCAAGGAGTTACAGTTAATATAGGTAGTAATAATTAGGAGACAAGATGAATGCAAAATGTTTAAATTAACATAATTAACAATGGCTAACATATTATATAGTAATCGTAATGGTCACTTCATAGTTAATGTTAATAGTAGTATAGGTACTTACTTTATATTTTAATGTAGTAATTACTGATTAAACTTAATTTGTTTCATCAGGCGAAAGATGTACATGCATATACTGTATACTTAATAATAATCAATGAAAATCAATTATTATTACATAAAATAAAACTAATGATAATAATTACTGAGGACTGAGGGAGTAATAGTATGTAGTAGAGTCAGAGTCAGAGTGCAGAACTTGGCTGAATGTGAATATAATAAAATAATCATGCTAAGTAAATAAAAACTTTGAACCGTTAACTATTAACATACCAATAGTTATGCTTCACATTTCTTGAGATTGTTTTCCTATATTATGTAATAAAATTCCTATATAAATTAGTAATATTTATCAATATTCAATATTATAACATAACACTTAAACTTGATCGCCATTGCCGTCTGTCATAATGTGACTATCAAAGTCACATACGATACAGTCACGTCAAGCTAACCCACAGTAGAAACAGAACACAAAATAATATTAATAAATTGTAATCAAAACTTAAACAAAACTTTCAATAAAATTATGAAATATTAAAGCAAAAAAAAAGTACCTACCTACCTACATAATTAATTATATAATATTATTATATAGGGAATCTTTCAATTTTTATTTTGAACGGTTGTAAGGTTTCGGTTTTCGGCACGGTAACGCCAACGATTACTAATATTATGTAATTATAAAATCATACCGCCAAGCATGGAAAGCGGAACCCATGAATTATAATTCAATATTATTATCAATACCTCAAAATTAATTAATTAGCTTTAACTAATTGTGTCCGATACTGATTCCCGTATTTAACTAATATTGTGAACGCACTAGTAAATTTTCATAGAAATTTTAAGTTAACTTTTATTATGACTTGTACTGCTCACAGTAAAGTACCCACTAAATTTTCTGCTAAATAATAGTGTTCAACGTACTTTTTAGACTGTCTTCTAGTCCTTCATCACAAATGTAATGTACAATGGAGGACCAATTAAAATTAAGATATTATACATTTTTATATTGTTTTTGTACATCATAATTATCTTTTTTTCTTATAATCTTTATCTTTTAAGTATTATTATTATGTGGTAGTTAGTACAACTTGATTTTTATGATCACGATCATAATAAAATAATTATACAAATATATAGAAACTAACTGTCTCTGTGTCATTCACTACGCCTTCCTTCCCAGCGTCATCGCACAAGGTATAAAATAGACTTTAAAAACGTAAAAATCAAAATCAAAAACTTAAAAACAAAACAAGAAATGTGAGTTCTTTCGTGTTCGTGATTAACCTTATAATTAATTATCTGTAAAATATTTGAATTGCGAATATACTTCGTATTGTAGTTGTAATAGTGCAATATGCTATATAGGCGTATGTAATAATAAAAAACATCAACGTCAAAGTTTTCCTGTTTCCGCTTATGTTATTTTTCAGTGAGGTAATACTAACAACTTGTTAATTGGCTGTAGCTAATTTAATTGGAGTAACTGTTGTTTGTTTTGTGGTTGTGAATATTTTATGAAAAGGATGAAGGATCACGTTGTATATATATATAGTAGTTGCTGTATTTTTATGGTACGGTAAATACTTGCGTGCACTTACTGACAATTTACATTTTTCTTAACTTGCACTAATGCACGGTCAGTTTATATTATTATTATCTTATCTAATATTATTTCCCTCATTTCTTTTAAGATTACGTGTAAAAACGTTAAGGTATAGGTGCGCGGCTAGCTTTTTAAGTCCTCTCAGTTGACATGGGATGGCAATTTTGTTTTCGTCCTGAATGCTGCATCACATGGGTCACACATGAAGCCAAACATACTCTGAAGTGGTCTTTTGATACAGTCTAAATATTTTCAAATATTATAAAATCAACATTAGACTTACGACTGTCTTTCTGTATAATATTATTACTTTCATTGTAATTATGTGACACTGTTATAATATCAAAATAGATCACACAATATAAGTAACCCCCCATTTTTTTTTCACTATGCGTAGTAAGCAACTTCAACTAAAATACATTTACATAATACCAAAACCAAAATACTACTAGTAAGCATTTTTCGAAAAATACACCAAATTAAGTACGTTACTTTGAAGTTTGAATGATAGAGTTCCCGAAATTACCATCACAAAATCAAGCCACCAAGAAGCACAATTAATGAACTTAATACAAACAATAGTAATAGTAACGGGGATATAAATATGACAGCAATAAAATAAATACTAATTCAATTGCACTAAAGATGAAGTACAGTGGCTGTGACTATACTCACATCAAAGGTGTACTAAATAGGGATTGATATTAACAGGAGAGTCTAAGTACGCTATCAGATCAGCATCAGCCCATTTAATTTTAATCGAGTTACACAATTTGTATAATCCATGTATACGAGAAATATAGCCCATAAACAACTAAAAATTACATACAGGATTGAGACACCATAATAAAACAATACGGGTTAGATTCTAATACATATAATAAGCTACTGACACCAACACCAACAAGGAATATAACTATTACCATTGAAAATCACGAACCCCAGCCAGAATATCATAATTAGCGACAAAAACTAAATATTATTATATATCTATAATTCATAGCTCTGTTTTGTTGGTATTGCTATGTTATAATAATCGGAAGTCAGAAGCCCAAAGCACAGAAAAAAGCATTAAAAATAAAAACACGATCTAAAAATAATTCCGAAAACAATTGTTGAAATGAAGTATTATTCATAGAAGAAAGAACTAGTTCTAACAATAAATCACAAAAATCAATAATTAATTACAGTGAATGCTACTAATTGTGACAATAAATTCATACATGTATAAAAAGAGACTAGGCAAAAAACGTTTGAGAAGGTAAGTGCAAATAAATGCCACTAATAATAAGCCAGCTCAGAGCCCGAGGCCAGCTCATGAGAACTGAATTTACATAAAATAATACTGAAAGCATTACATTTGCTGAACATTCAGTATCGTCAAGGTTTGTTTTCTCTTACCACGGTGAACCCACTTTTCACAGGATCGGCATTCCGATAAGTTTTTATTATCCTCCACTTTTAAATGAACTTTTAAGCATGATGGACAGAATTGACCTTTCTTGTACAGCTTGTGACATGAGGTACACAATGAATGTGTAAAATGACGGGAATTCTTCTCTCCTTTTCTGAACTATAATTTGTAAGCAAATGAGCTAAGTTATAATAACACAGCATGCTAATGTTAACTAATTGAATTCTTTTAGTAAACAGTGCACTACAGTAAGTTTTATATCAAATTTTCTTCATTAACCAGTTTATTACAAAAATATCCGAATAAATTCTAACAATACCAGAACAATAACGTACCTCATGATGCCACTCGGCAAGGCGATCTTCTGGTGACGGCTGTGTACAACCACAAGAGAAACAAACAGAACAAACACGACAATGCCAACGACCAGTGGGAACCTTTCGAAGTCCAACACAATATATATGGTACCTGTAGACAGTAACAAAAGCCAGACATTGTAAAGTTAATTCTAAGAAATAAGCACGATCAAATTCTAAAATGCACTAGTTAATGATTACGATTACATATACATTAATATAAACATTATTCCCCTTAAAATCAACATGCACTGTCAAAACCACTTACCCTCTGTCACATAAGTCACAAAAGAGCATTTTGTCCTCATCCGCAGGATCATTGCACTCAATGCAATTTTTACAATCTGTGCATTGCCAATTGTACTTTTTAATAAACGGTAGCATGTCAACTCGTAGCTCCAAACATGTGGGATGATCTAATCAAGGAATTACAGAAGGTAATACAGTTAGTACCTAGTTAAATAGGTAATTAAAATTCATTGACATAAATAGCAAAATACATAAATAAAAAAATGAATGTACTCACTTGGAACGTCACATTTTGTACAGTGTAAAAGGGTTTCTGGCTGTCCAACCTTGTTCTTCTGAGCATCCCCTTCACAGGCCTTACAAGTTCGGACAACCGACGGTGAGTGATCGACCCCATTCTGTTTTTCACCATTGCATTTTGGGAGGTTTAGGCTTGGGTCAGGAGATTCATCTTCCGAAGAGGATCTGAAAAAGTTAGCAGCAATTTCAAATTAATTCCATACTTGGAAACTAACTGAGATTTATTGATATTGAGTAGGAATTACTGTGCATGCTAAATAAAAAAAACTTACGAAGAATCATCTGAAGAGGATGAATAATCCGAACTTGAAGACACGTCATTGTCAGACTGCCATTCAGCTTCGTCTACTTGTTGTGGCGAAACGACAGGGCCGTATAAGACCGTATTTAATGGTAAATATTTTAACTCAGCAGGCGTGAAGCTAATGAAATAATAATTTTATAAAATGACTTAGGATGAGTTTTTTAGCTGAACGTACTAAGTAATCAACTGCCAATACGCTTTTACATACAGCCAAGTGTCTGTATGCCGTTTTTATAGAGAAAATCATGTTTTAAACGAAATGTTAACTACCTTTTATAATTGTCACAGTACTGTCCCGGTAAAACGGTGACAGGATAATGTCCAATCTTAGTAGCTTCTGGTGGTAATACTTTCATTTTTCCTTGCTGATAATGGAGCGTGAAAGTTTGCAAGTCGAATGAGCAGGAGCGCTCTTCTTTCCTTTGTCGGTTTAAAGTAGCATTCCATTTGGCAGTGGACTTTAAACAGCGTCGATAGAACTCAGCTGTTCGATCCCGCACCGGCGGGGCTGCCGTCGGAGTAGCACCTTTGATTTTTGCAAGTTCTTTCTCCTTCCTCTCTTGAATCGTCTTAGTGTACTCCTCATACTTCTCCGGGAAATCGTTAAACATTATGTCCAAGACATCACTACTACTTAAGGCAGTCAAACCCAAGTCACACTGAGTTTCGGATACAGTTTTCTGAAGACGTAAAAAATCTCGCTCTTCCATATCTACAAAACGACGTTTCAAATCTGGATATTTCCTTTTAAAAGATTTCACTCCTAAATATTCTGAGATTTGCTCTTGTAGCATAAACATTTCTCCATTACTATCCGTCGCGGGCCAACAATATTCGTAAAGCGTTTCCGCCGTCACGGGTTTCCTATTTATTTTATTTGAAAATTGTATCATTAGACATTCCTGAAGTATACGCAGAAACAGTAACCAACTAAGCTCTTTGCTGAGATGGAGTCCAAACTACATTATAAAAAATTAGCTTTGTATCGATGTATCCGATTGTTAAGAAGATAAGGAGTTACTATACCTGTCTGGAACGAGGTCTTTGGTAAATTTTTTCATTTTGGTAGTTCCAGTGACAGACGTACTAGTGGAACTCACATTGCTTGCACCTACGGATTCTTCATCTATGGGGAGTTGCACTGCAGCTGGTTCTGGATCTAAGATGGCCTCACTACCGCTAACTATAATAAATTTTTAAAATTATAAAACGCATATTTATCAATAAAAATTACGGGAAACGCTTGTTTAATCCTAAACTAACATAGTTTAGAAACAATGCTGAGATAAGATTGTTTCTAAAAATTTGGGCTTTGAACTTTAACATACTTGGAAGAATGATTGCAGGGGGCTTAATATCTGCACTCATTCGAGTTTCTTCCTCAAAAACTTGAACCGGAGTTGGAGACACAATTTTCGGCTTTTTATCTTCAACTTTTTCCTTTTTCTGTCTCGGCTTGCGGGGCTTTACAACTCGACGAGCACCGCCACGAGCACCACCTCTCATACGAGGACCTATAAATTAGTTACAAAAATTAAGGAAATGTACTACCATCATGAAAATGGTGATTAAGTTTACAGTTACGCGCGTCTAAAAAGGAGTTTAAAAAATCGATAATATACCTTTATTACCTCTGGGAGCGCCTCGTCCCCTTGTCTTTGGTGTAGAACCAGAACCTAAAGTAGTATCAGAATTTGACGTAGTGGATACTTGAGTGGAAGGTTCCTCTACGACGGTTGACTCAGGAGGTATAATAATTGGAGTGAGTAGTATTTCGGGACTTCCTAACTCCCCATTTTCCATGGTAGTAGTAGGCGTAGTAGTAGAAACAGAATTTGTGGTAACAGGGACCACCGTACTGGAAACTGTTAAAGTAGAATCAATAGGTGTAACAATTTCGACATCAGCTACATCCGCCTCGGTCTCGCTAGCAGCAGCAGCTATATCTGCGGCAGCAGCCGCAGCCATTGCCTTCAATCTTTCCCGTTCAAGTTTATTTTTATTTGTAGAACCACGAGGACGTCCACGTCCTCTGCCAGTTCCAGGTGGTTTAGGAGGAATATCTGCTTTTGCACGATTTCCACTTCCACGAGGTCGACCTCGTCCGGGTTTCTTCACAACAGGTGTTAAGTCAATTGGAGGTTGTGGACCGTGATCATTACCATTAGGGTTAATTGCAACATCGTCCGAGGCGCCCACTATGTTAAGCTGTTGATGCTTTCCACCTTTCTCCTTGGAATCGACAGTTTCAAATGAAAACCCCAAAATTGAAGCACCACCCTCACCAGCAGTTCCGCTACTATCTAACTCAGGCTCATCTTTTTTTCTTCGAATCTTTAAACGTGGAACGATTAAATCTGGCATGAAGTGTTTGGTAGGTTTTCGTTTTCTTTTCGTTCGTCTGGAGTCGTCATCGTTGTTCATTAGTGACAAGTTCCCACTTAATAAACCTCCAACTGCGTTGTCCCCCGTTTCCGAAATGACCCCTTCGTCCCCGATCATAATGGTGATGGTATTGTCCCTGTCTCTAGAATGAGAATCACTTGTCATATTTGTATTAGTGCTTTCACTATTTGAAGCTTCATCTTCCTCGTCGCCGTCTTCTTCATCCATTTCTTCATTAGGGTCATCAGCGCCTATAGAATCCTCGATCGAACTCACACAATGGTTATTAGATTTTGAGTTAGAATTGTTACAGAGACTGGGTGTTGCTGTTTCACGGCCTGAATGATTTGCTGTATTCATATCTATATCAATTTCAACAACTTTATCGTTTACTTGCTTCTGAACTTGCTTCAATAATTCAGGGTGAAGCTGACGGATGACTGAACTACGACTGGTGGCGGTGGTGGTTACACAGGGTGTACTGTTGACACCGCTTTTAGTTAATTTAATGGAGATGTTTGGTTTTTCAGGAGTCAAATGGGATGTACTCACGACATGCTGCTGCTTAGTATTTATTGTTACTGGTGCGACAGGAGAGGTTTCACAACTACTACTTAAGTAGATACTATTTGTATTGCTGCAACTGCTACCCGGCGAAGAGTCTCCACGAGCATTCATAAGATCCGACACAGCCCTTTTCATATTTGTTGTATCGGAGGCGGACACATTTGAAATTGTATCCCAGGAGGTTGTAGGTGAATTTAATGGCTCAACTATTAATTGTTGTTGATGTGTTTCATTTTGATTGGGTGATGAAATAGCATCTGGATTTCTTCTAATGTGTAATTTTAAAGAGCGATTCGGTGCTTCCGTACTTGTCGTGATATAAGTGGATGAGACTGAAGAACTCGGACGGGAATTATTGGAGCGAAAAGATGAGGACTCGACGACTTCATGATTAGCCTTGAGCTTACTACTAGTAGACACTGTGTCTTTTCGTTTTTCTTTGATTTCTTTACTAGGTGTAGAGGAAACACCAACTGATGATGATGCTGTGGTGGATGATGTAAATACACGACTGGTTGTTTTAGAAAATTTAGATATAAGACTTGGTCGAAGAAAATTTCGAACAGGCATTGAAGTACGAGACTGAGATCCATATGTAGTTTTGTTATTGGTTGAAGGGACACTACTACCTCCTGTTTCACTCGTTGACGACATTCCTTTGAAAACATATGATAATTTATTCTCTAAATTTGTTCTTGAGGGTATCATGATGGTTTTGTTATTTACACTTGAAGAATTTGAATTTGACTCACTACTATTACTACTACTATTATTATTCCCAGGTGGAAGGTGACGATACGAATTTGACGCTGCATTATAAGCTAGTCTTGATATAAGAGAATTATTTTTGGTGGAAAGAGAGGATTTCCCACCTCCTATAAAATTCAGAGGGGGAATTTTTTGTCCTAATTCCGTATTTACGGTCGAATCAGGACTATCACTTGACTCCATGTTTACTTAGATGAAAATTCTCCAAATTCTATTCAAATCAATCAAAAAACAGAACACACAACATTAATATTTATCTCGATTAAAAATATGCAAAATATTCACATTTTGCATACCATTTTAATAGTAGTAGTATTAACAATCGCCGTATTTTGTTTTAGCTGTCAAATACAATTTTACAACTATGAACTACATACAATATTACTAAAAGACCACTATTAAAATTATTTCATGCACCCTAAGCTTACAGCTGGAGTGGTTAATAGCAGTAAACAAAAATAATGCCGCCAAATTCTCAGAGGGTGAATACTGAATAATGTGGCATAAGTATAAGAATAGAAAGTCTCGCGATTTTTGAATTCACCTTAAAATATAAAATTAGATTTTTCTTCTTTCCCTTTGATGCTCAAGTCAGAGATTAACGGGCTGACTCTGAGCGTTGACGGGTTTAAGTTTCCTGGTAATTCTTAACAGAACCACATACGAAAAATAAAATTCACTAGTATTCGTTTTTCTTATAGCAATAATATATAATGCAACACATATACAGGCTACAAGAAACGAGCGGATTACGACGGTGAGAATCGCGGATCGGATTTCTTTGAGTAACACCACTTACACACTATTCATATATTACAATATTACTAACATTTAACACAGTCTCTAATTATTAAAAAAAACAAGTAATCACAAATTGATAATATGTCGGCTAACGTAAGTACAAATACAAAAAAGTTTGACTCTGAATGCTCAACTTGCCATTACAAATATTCATAATACGACTACTAGTATTACTAGTACATTCTTCTGACGACATAATAGCTGATGAGTAATATTAATAATTTAATATATAATATCTGTCAAAAGACAACAAAAACTTATCGACAGCCCATACTGTGAAAATGCAATATTCCTTGCAAAAACAATAACTGCAAATCCAGACTTAAATGTTATATATGTATACCTACTCCAATTTTCAACTCTCCACCCTGACGACCACTGATACTAAATTATTATTCAATATATTAGCATTAACAACCATACGCATAACTGACACAATAACGTAAACTTCGACCTCCACGAACTTCATACAACATATATTGGTAATACTAGATTAATTATAATTTAATATTATTAAATTGAACTATTCCCTTCCCTACCCCTAGACTATACGTCATATGTATGTCTACAAGATTGTAAATTGTAATAAAAGTCTACAAGTAACAAATTACTAAAATTCGATGATGGAAAACTTCATAGCCGTATACAAATACAAATAATGAATAAATCTAAATATACACTTCCTTCCTTCCTTCCTCCCACAAACAACAAATGTAGTGTCTTAACTTGATTTTGTTATATTAGTTGATTTGATTTGGCCTGATGCTTGGTTGGGTTCTTGATTTTGGGTTGGTGGATTTTCTTTAAATATTATTTTATAATTAATAATAATTAGCAGAAATAAACAGAAAGAAGAGACTATACACGATTATTTTGTCTTCTCGAAATGAATGAGTGACTCTTGACGTTGACTGACTCCGACTCTCTGTCCACTGTGTGTAATAATGTAGCAAAAGGAACAAATGTGTGTGAAGGGGGATTGATGCTGGTGGATGTTGGAATAAATAATAATAATAATAATAACAATAGTAATAATAATAAAAACAATGGATGATGGATGAATGGATTCTAATTGTAAATACGAGGGAATATCAAATACGAGTGCGAGAATTGAGAGTCCGTTCACGGTTAAACACGGCCACGGTACGATCTGCTGCTGGTTGGTGCTGGCTGCTGATATTATAATTCTCTTATATTATTTCCTCTCTTCTTCAAATCCGAATCCAACTCCTCTCAACACTCAACATCCGACCGAAGATCCCAAAATCCAATCTCTCTCTCTCTCTCTCTCTCCTACCCACCACAACAAGATCCGATGCTGAATGCAACGCAAGTCCAAGTCTCCTCAAAAAAGTCTCCAAAAACTTCAAGTTGAAAGAAACTGTTAAAGAGTCCAAGTCCAAAGAGACTCGTGTGCACTCACTCCATGAACTTTCCTACGTCCGCTTCACACACACAGAAGAGCACAGAGCACCATCACCACATCTTTTACTCGTCCAGCAGCAGCACTACAAACAATATACTTTCCACTCACTTGCTTTATAATATTACACACACACACAAAATCAAAAAAGTTTACAGAAAACAGATCAGTGGTAGTTTAATAGTTATTGTATGTAAGTAGTATGCAGAGTTGTTCTTGTATGGTAGTTTTCTACTTTTGTATTAAGTTAAAGCTCCCTTCTTGAGTACACACACACACACAGAACACCAAAACCAAACCAGACAGACAGCAAGAGGCTAGGCATTATTATTATAGGGAAAGAGCAAAAAGGGATCTTGCCTTCGTTTTCCTTTCGTTTATTCGTTCAGCAGTTTGAGGCTTTGGATTTGCCTTTGACTTGTACACCTACTATGCTGAATGCTGTAGTAGTGTAGCAGGATCGGTAGGTTAGGTAGTCGAAAAAGACTCGAGAAAAAAAAATACAGACTTGTTTCCACTGTGTAAAAGCGTGGCAATCGTCGTGGACGTTTTCGTTGGTTATTCGTTGTTAGTTATAGGCGTGAGGTTTAACATTTCGTGGGCTTCATAAATGGCGTTCCGCTCACATTTTCCTTTTGCCTGCTTTTGCTTTATTGGAAGCGACGCAACTCGCAAACAGAATCTGTCAGTGCCCTTAAAGCCCCATGCAAACTGAGTCCCAGTAAATTCTCCCTCCTTTTATGTAATACATTCAGTCGCTGTCCTCTATTCTCTATATCTATCTAGCCGCCTTTACTTCACCTCAGTTCCCACTTGGACTTCCCAGTCAGTCAGCCCCACACATCCTCCACAGCCCACTCGCTCCTCACGGCACAGCACAGGGGCCGCATGGGTTCGTCCAAAAGAGACGTCATTCCCATGAGGGGCCGTTGGTTGTACTGCTCGAGCGAGGCGTACTGTGGTCCTGAATGGCAAAGGAGTACTGAATTCTACGGCGTCAATTGTGTAGGGCTCCTTCCATACAAAATTTTAGGCAGGAAAAAGCCAATGCCAATTGCTAGCTTTAAGCGAAGACCAATGCCAAAGGGAAAGACAATGCATTGCATTGGTAATAATGGTGTTAATGATGGTGATTTGTAATATTGTATTGTCTGGAAGAGGACCGTGTGACTGGTGGCTTCTCTGGAATTTTTGAAGCCTCCTTTTTTGATTGACATACTTTTTAATATTTATTTATTAGAAGAAGTGGTTCTTGGGTTTTGTGCATCATATTTCTGATATGCATAAATTAGCCTGCCAATACTGATGATGGCTCAGCTTAAAGATGGAAATGGAAAGCAATGTACGCTCACTCCCTCTCTCCTTCTCCCGTCTTGTGCAATGAGCAGCCCTTCTCAACGCAAGATGACCAGACATGATACTACTTCAAAGTCAAAACCAAAGATTATCAATATCTGGCTGGAATGCTTCCGCTTTATACAATTTTTTATTCTTCCGTTCTTCCTGTTTCTTGTTTAATAATCTACACAAACTAGCAACTATAGAGTAGACCGCAGCCGGTGCCCGGTGGCCGGGACCGGCTTGTGAGAATTATGAGGTGACCGCATTGTTTGCAATTTTGCATTTATTAGCTCTCTTACAATTAAGTAATTTTTGTTTCATTTGAGTGTGTGCGTATTAGTTTCCGAACAGCTATATCCCTGATCCCGTTAGGGAATAATTATTAAAATAAAGCATTTAAATTGAGTATGAGTGACTGATGACCTGATGGTGTACAAGGAAAAATATTGTACACGGATGAAGTGTCCAGGTCCAGAGTCACGTACAGTCGCGCACAATCCCGAAACTGAAAAATGTGATCGTCGAGAACGTTGTACGTTGTACCCCTGTTACTCACGAAGCATAGTAATTTTAGTATGTTAGTTAAAAGTTATGGGATTGGAAATTAAGCAATTAAATCATTTGCATAAGTATAAAGAACATCGTCTGTCAAATTAATTGTTGCCGTTGTACGTCATCAAGGTCATTCCTTACATGTACTTAAACAAAATGACAATAAATATATGATGAAGTTTGTGATAAGGATTACGAATACGAATTTTATGTGCAAGAAGCTGTAGTACGACAAAAAAACGTTTTTAAATCACAGATCGCCTCAACCGTTTAAAACCTAGTTTTACTTAACAAATATTATTTTATCCAACAATATGGGTTCGGTTCTGTTAATAATTCAAGCATATAAGTTGGAACACTAATAAGGAACATTAAAGGATATACTTACAGTACAAATAAATATATTAAATATTATTAAGTAAGTATATGCGGTGATTTTTAATAAAATTCAATATTTTTTAGCACAATAATAATTTCTGTAGTTGACATTGTGGGAATTCAAAAATCCCACAATTTACAACAATTTTTACCCCGTCCGATTTAAACATCAAGTATCAACTCTTATTACGAGTGAGTACGAATTTCGGGGCTCGTATTATTGTAAAGCCAGAGATCCAGAATCCAGAGATGAGATGAGGAGTAGAGTAGAGGTATTTATCATCTCTGATTGTAAGCACTGTAGCTGTGTATGTGATCTGTGGCTGTACTGTGTAGGAGTCGAAGAATAGAAACTTCTTCATACCTTCTTATCATACCTCTAAAAGCCTCCAGTAAGGTACAAGGATACGTTTTTACTTTCAGCTGCCGTCGGGTTTTTCTTTCTTGGGATCATCATCATAACACCCCTAAGTCCTAAGTACCTAATAGTAGGCCTAGTACAGTGTTCCGTGTACACCTTCAGCAGTTCTGGAGACTGCTTCTTTCTTGAGTTAATCTCGTGTATATGTGTGACGTGCGCTCGCTCGCTCGCTTCCATCCGATTTTCGATTCTGATTCGGGTTCTTTAGTTTATAAGACTCCTAACGGAAATTTTTCGAATCATTATCTTCGGTTTTTACGGTTATTTTCTGTCAAATATTTTCAGCGACTGAGAAATTGACATTAGTATCTTTACGGTTTTCTTTTCTTCTGAGGATATACTGTGGAGTTGACTGAGTAATAACCTCGCGATCTTGTATCTTGGTGCTTGGGCCTTGGGTGTACGTCTCCGTTCTCCGTTCCGTTCAGCCCTTCATAATTCATGATTTCTGACAAGGCGAGATTATTTTGGACTTGGTGTTTAAAGTTGAACTTGAGGGTACGTGACTGAAAATATTCAATTATACTATAGTTAGTCTAATAAGTAATTACCTGTAAAAATGTCACATTGCACATTAAAAGTGCTAAAGAGTAGTGCAGTAATATGACGGTTGACTATTGTAAATTTGAATTGTTTTTTTAATTACAGTTTTGATATTGTAAATACAATTAAAATATTGTTCGGGTGTTATTGGATTGTAAATTAGGCATTACAATACAATAAAACAAAGTATTTTCCGCAGTAATGTCGAATTTGTTGTGATCCCCTATTTGTCACCATAATCGTCTATCTACTTGATGGTTATTAAGTTATAATAAATGCCAGGCAATAATGATTTGATCTTAATTAGTGGTCAGTCATCAGTGACACACTTCCAAAAGCACCAGTTGTAATTGTATTTACAATGGTATTACATAGTAACAGTCAGTGTACAATACTTACTAGTTAGATTTAAATACTTTGGTATTTTAGCTACGATTGAAAAGTTACTTCTACATCGGAACGATGACGACTTTGTGAGTAGATTTTCATAAAAAGTTAACGTGGCCCATCAGTTCCCTGATCAATTGGCCCGCTGGTTTGAAAGGATAGAAGAATTTTTTCTAAATACTGAGCGTTTAAAAGTAAAGTGTCAAGGTATTTAAATCTAAATACTAAATATACACAGACTGATTATGTACGTAGTATTTGATTATTGAAATTGTATATATAATCAACTTTGCTGTATTTTTCATACAATAGTTTTACAAACAATGTAACTACGATAGTTAAGAGTCACTGGAGGTACTGCTAGTGGTACTGTTAGGATGATTTTTACTTGCATAGCATGTAGTATACATGTAGACTATTTACTACGTAAAAATTGTTTGGCTGAATTATACTCAACCTTTAGGGATCAGCAACAGCAAGATAATTATATAACAGTCTGTGGAAAGGCATCAAATTTAGGTCCCAAATTAGTTCAACTACGATTGAAAAGTTACATCTACACCTGAACGATGATGATTTTGTCACTCGATTTTCATAAAAAGTTAACGCCGTCAATCAGTTCCCTGATTGATCCACTGATTTGAAGGGATAGGGAATAATTTGGAAATCCTGGGCATTTAAAAGTAAATCCCTTTTCTGCTGAAGATTTATTTTTAATTCCGTTAAGGGAATTACCTATTATTCCAAGGGAATTATAACTCAAGCGTGTCCACAGACTGTATAATGCAAGAGCATAAAATACAAAAAATTAGGCATGAGCTTTTTAAATTTGTATTTTAAATAGAACAATATAATACACTAATGAATAACAAACGGAGGCACGCTTAGAGGCATTTTAGCAATCATGATAAGGTGAAGCAAATATTATGAGTGTCAGAAGTTATAAAGATGGAGATTATTTATTATAAATTGTTTCTATACTATATATACAGTAATCAGTACGGGCTCGGTTTTTTTGTGGCGTTTATTAGCGTTCTTACCCCATTTAAATCACATTACCTAAACACATCCCTTTATCATATACCCGGGGTCTATTTGGGTATTTACGTTGCACTAGTGTTGTTTTACTTATGGATGCTATTGAATAAATAGTAAGATAACGATTATACGATTAACGAAAACCTGTATTATTGTAGTTTGGTTCTCTGTAGGGTCATACTCTAGGCTAATAAAATACGAGAAGCAAGGTCAACAGTATCATTATCAAGTATTGTATTACACAATCTGTTTTTCTTTCTCTGTAAAAGCTCTGTTCTCGCTGTTGCACAATTTCGGAAGAGGATGACATTATGTTTTGAGCTTTTTATTTGTAATTTATTTCTTCAATAATGTGTTATGTTGTTTTTTGGTAATGCGATATCGCATATTAATTTCATTTTCATTCTTTAATGATTAGGTTTCCGAGTAATAGAACTGGAAGATTTGAGTGACTTTGTCAAGGCAGTTTGTCCCGTTGGGTGGAGTAATATTTGAGAATGTAAATAAGGCTGATTGTGCGCTTGTTAAGGCTGTACGGATACGGAGCATTGGTAAGATTTTTTGGGTATCTGAGCTGGATGCTTAAGATTGTGCATTTTACTCGTTTCTGTTTTGAATCTCTAAATAATGCATCCAAATCTTGTAGGGTAATAAACTGCCTTCTTACTTGGAATTCTTTACTGTTGTAACTATCATCTGCATTTTGAGTAATTCTTTCGGAGTAAAAGAGATCAAATCGACGTTTACGAAACCAGTATGGAACGGCAAGGATCCGAATCCGAGAAATTTATAACAGCGTCCGTAATTGCTTTCATAAACAAGCATCAGTCAAGTCACTTGAGGTATTAATTTTATGAATTCTAAATTGTGATGCGCAGTATATATATTTATATTGCTAGTAATATTTGTTTAAAGTACACAATAGCAAATTGTATTTTAGATTATGATTTATATATTTGTAGTTCGCTGGACGAGATTGTTCTCAGTTACGTTGTTACAGTGCTGGAGAATGCAGCAACAGATCCCATCGATAATATCAGTGACTCCTTTGATGTCGAAGAGTTCTGCGAAATGTTGTCAGCGTATTTTCCGGAATTCTCATCCATCCCTCAGACTGTAGTTTCCCAATGGATTTTTGAACTGGTTTCTTCATTAAAAAACTCGGCCAAAAAAGGTTTGGTAGTCAGTTTTTCTTAAAAGGTTTTTAAAATGTTTTACTTTTCTGTAAAAAAAACACTACTTATCGGTCCTTTAACATTATATCATTTGCAGATAAACCACGCAGAGAAGATATAGCATTCGAATCGTTGTTAGAGGAAATAGAGCGGGAGCCTCGGACCAAAAAATTCTCGGAATCTTCATCCGATGGCTCCTGCAATGGAAGTAAAAAGACTTCTTCATCAAGAACACCCAGAGTTTCTGAAACGAGTGATTCTGAAGCTGATGTTGTTGATATTATTCATAGAATTCAAGTAATTAACTTATTTTGAATTAAGTTCAAGTTAAGCTGTATTTGCATTGCAATAATACAAATCAATGTAACAAATTTTCATTTGTTAATAACATTAGCTTTGTCAGTTGCAATACGAGGAGAAGATGCAAACTCTCATGGAAATGTTTCCGTGTTTGCAACGAGCTGATGCCCAAAACTTTGTCTCTCTATCAAACGGGGATTTGGAAAAGTCTGTTCAAATGGTTCTTCTTCAAATGGAAGGTGGAAGTCTGAAATTTAGTCATGGTGTATCCGCTACTTCACTGCCTTCGAAGGCTCGACTAGCTGTAAGTATTTATTTTAATTCATTCCTATTTTATTTAAAGGTTACGTTGTCCATATGACTTTTTATTTTGATGTATGATTTTAAATTAGATTTTTAAATATTTGAAATTTAGGGCAAGTCTAACGTGGACGAAAAAGTCTTAAAGGATCGAGTTGTGGCACGATACGGGTTTATTGACCAAGCTGAAGACACAAAAGAATTTCGACCTATTCCACCAAAAGTGGAACCGAAAAAACTTGTTCGTTACCGAGAAAGTCAAGTTGTGAGTACTAAAGGGGAACGGTACTCGGAGGTGACATGTAAAGACGGTGGTGGGGATGAAAAAGTAAAACCTTACCTCGCTAAACCTCATCGTCCGTCTAACTAGCAATTACTTTTTAACCCTTGCGTGACAACAAAATTTGAAACTCATGTTGATTCATGCAAGGAAAATAGCCACTTAATTGTAGGTATAGCTCGTGTGTACTGTGCCCATTTACTACTGCTTACAGTCGTAAGCAGTTATGTGTCTAGCTTAATATTATTTTCTCCGACTTTAAAGTTATGATTTTATTGGTTTTTTAAGGTTTTTTCTTTAGTGTGTAATAATTCGATTCGTAGCGAATATCGATTATTGCAATGTAGGCTCAATATATTAACATCTTTTATAATTATTGTATTGCTTAAATAGTTTTTATACTGCGGAAAAATAACCAGGATATACTGAATACTGGCTCTTCTTCGTTGAGGTCGCCGCACGTGTCGAATATAGCTAATTACGTAATTATATGTTCGTCTTGAGATTGTTTAATGTTTAGGTACGTTCATTCCATAAATGTCGCTTTTGATGTTTACTCATGGATACTATACTCTCATGTAAATATTACATTTGTATGTTTTAAATTGTAAATCATGTATTTTTCGGAGATGCGAGACAAATTACCAGCATAATGAGGATATCATGTGATGCGTATTATGTCTCATTGTCTCGTTGGTTGGAGGTTTCAATATCTTCAGTTTACGCTGCATCACCTGTACTCTGCATCACATGTTGTTGTAATGTATGACAATATGCAGTACCAAGGAAATCACACAAAGATGCTACGTATAGCAAGCTTTTGAAGACTCAAAATATACTATAATATGTCACTGTCGAAAGGAATTGAAATTATTCGATTTATTCAATTTGTTAGATATTAATTGTACGAAAACTATGACAGGGATATCTACAAGTTTCGTAGTATGTTACTATCTGTTATTATAGGGTAACTAATACATCTTCGTCTATCTTCGTCTCCAAATGAATTTATGAGTGATTCAGAACTTAAGAGTATAATATTATTATGTATTGTTATACTCTTTAAAAACTATAAAAGATAAGCAAGTGGATAGATGGAAACAGGCTAAACTTGGCTATAATCTGATCAACAATACCCATTCTCTAAGGGCTAAGAAGTCTTATTCAACTATTAAATATTACAATAACTATTCACACTACCTCTGTGAGCTTTTAATAACCAATATTCCCTGCCTGCAAAAACCGTTTTACCCCGTCGTACTATGTTACATAGACAAGGAGCAAACAGGGTGTAGATTAGGATGACAGTTTTTTTTACAATTTTTTACTCGGAATTTACAGTGGGTATTTATTTTATATTATTTTGTGAACTCATTTAAGAACTGTAGTACTGCCCTACACATTCATCTCACTCTCACTTTACCTGAATATGGGAAACACAGTAATTATAATCACATCAAAAGTACCACTAATTTGTTATGTTTCGAACTGGTTTATTTATTTGTTAGCTTATTGTTTGGTGGATTATATTATGTGCATATTGTGTAAGTACCACATTATAGTAAATATTTATTATCGGTTGTTACACATTTGCGTCATGAATATAATTTGTATCTCATTTCCTTGTGATTGACACACGGGCCTGAAATTTTTTGGTAACTCCCTATTAAAGTTTTGCTTCTCATTATTAGATCACCCGTCCTCTCTAGAAAGTTAACGTACGTACATTTTCCAGGCCCTTATTCTGCCTGAAATTATCATCTGTTATCTGGCTGGCAAGCTTTAAAAATCAGTGGTCAGAGGAGTAACCAATACTAACGGATATATACAAAATCATTCAGATACAAACATATTCAGATATAATGACGACGAAATGATATATACGATAAAAAACGTTTGAAACTAACTTTTTAATTAAGAGAAATAACGAACAAATTAATGCTCCAAGTCTGAAAATTCTCTATTACTTGCTTTGTGTGTTGACTATGACTATTATACTTTTCAGTGTTATCAATGTTAATAGTAATAGTCAGCTGATTTTAGTGTACTGCTTGATAAACCTTGTGTAATTTTGTATATTATTACCATCACTAATCACTAATGATAAATACTAACGAAATTTTTTAACTGAGGCAGCTATAATGCCAACCTTATTAATTTTATCTGCGTAACGAGAACGATTAGACGCGTGTATTTCTGAACGGAAGCCAGAAATTGATTTTTGGGTGAGTTGCAGTCCATACGTATATTTACCCAACTGTAACTGTTTGTTGTATGTAATGTATGGACATTTGAATTTGATTGGAAAGTGAACCATATTATATTATTATGATCTTGTTCTTGAAAGTTTTTGTCTAGTCCTAAATATTATGGAAATATGTATAAAAAGTATACTACTATTATGTTTATTCAAAATTGGAAAGGATTTAGGCTACAGTCGAGATTGAACTATGGAATCTCCATCACTTATATTGGTAGAGTGAAAATCAATTTCAGGACTTAACAGCACCTGAACAGCCTGACTGAAACTAAACGGAAAAAACGTATTTATTCAATTTTAATGTTCTAGTTATGCATGTGCGCTGTATGTGTCACATATGATCGCATAATTAAATATAAATATGTTAGGTGTAAAATTATATACCTAGCATAATATTATTAATATATATATTATAGTGAATCGGATAAAACAAAAAAAGTACGCACCAACGCAACTTCAGCCAACATTATATTATGATGAGAACACTAATCTGACTGTAAAGTAAAACGTAAAATCACGTCGATGTATGTATATGCAAATTTTAATTAAATAAAGTAAACCCAATGTGAAATGTATTGCACTGACTTTATCCACAAAAATCGCTTAATTTTTGAAACCCAAATCCAAGCTATTATCGGAATCATTAAAACTACATTCTCTGCTTTAGAACATTATATATCGTCTGTGAAGAACCAAAATGACCAATATCCATTTTTAGCTAAAAACAATATCAACTAACTACAAAAATATTCAAATATGTCTTGAGAGAATTTAAATAGTATTTTACACTTTTCAAAAACATGCAAATAAAACATTTTACACTTTTCAAAAACATGGAATTAGAACATTTTGCACCTTTTCAAAAACATGCAATTAGAACATTTTGCAATTTTCGAAAACATGGAATTAGAACATTTTGCACCTTTTCAAAAACATGTAAATAGAACATTT
>JAQFZE010000552.1:0-24977 GCA_034695245.1 Dicyrtomina saundersi | reverse complement strand
CCTAGCCCCCCCCCCCTCTGGATCCGCCACTGTGTTTGACGTTTAGTGAATAAAGACTTACGAAGCTACACGTGCAAATTATACAACAATTCACCAATATGCCTGTCTATGCTTCATATTTATTAAAATCACTGAGAAGCCATCAATATGGCAGCGAACCTACATATTTAATTTTGCTTATAACACAATAACGTAATTACGTGACGCTATCCCGCATCTGTAATAAAGGCAGATAATATCTTGCATCTGCACAGTGTATTAGAATTCTAGTGATCTTAGTGGTCCTTTCGGTCCATAATTTTCATCTGTGCTCCGTTCTTCCACACTTGAACCAGATTATATGGTCCCATCTGGTTCGGTCCGACCCTTTGAACCGGGACGGAGCATTTGGACCAATAACGAAAATGACGTGCAAAATTGTCAAATACCTCATGAAATAATTTTCAGTTACTAATCTGTAAATTTTATTTTCAGCTACATGCAAAACATTTTTTGTATCAAGAAAATTAATAATGAATCTAACTTTAAAAAAATAAAATCGTTTTTTGTCCTATAAATTGTGAAGTTGGACCATTATTTAATGGTCCCTTCAATTGAGATTAGAAAATTTCGGGTATACTACAAATCGCCTTGGAATGGACCGGACCGGAACAGACAATTAATTAATGATCCGGAGCGGACAATTTCATTGAATCCACTAAGAATAGTATCAATAGTATACGAGTTACGCATTACAGTCTCCTTACTCAATCTCAATGCATATTATGAAAAGGAAATAAGTTACATCGATGTAAGAAAAATACGTTAAGTTTAGTCACACGAAAACACCTTCGATTTTTATTTCAATATAATATTTTACGTATGCTATAATAATGTATAATGGATTGAAACGAAGTTCCTCGGACTCGGAATATAATGTAATGTACTTAATAATTAATTAGATTAGAGAATTATTTTAGCATTAATTTTTTTCTACTGCATTTACTACTCGTCTTGTAATGCAAAGTTATGTTTGGTTTTATAGGTACAATTCGAAAATAATCTTCGATTTTGGCACTGAATTATACATTGTCTCTATAATGTACTACACGTAACGTAATGTTATCAACGGCATACATTCATCTTAAAAGCTTAAACTACGTACATTGTTAACTTCTACATCATCTACATACATGGAAATATCATTATTTTCTATTTATGTACAATTTTTTTTCTCTCAATGATTTTATTAAATGTATCATTATTTGACTAAAATAATAATAACATTAATTATATATAATATAGAATAAATAAGGTGTTCTAGGTATAACTGTGAATTAGGGAAATTTGAATTTTACATATAATTATATATACTTTTACCTGACAAGGTAGGTTACATATTTTTTATGGACCTATACCTAGTAATTTTAAAAACCAGTGATGCTCTGTAATATGCAACTATATACATACGCTTGTATCAGAATATGTAGATACAACAAGCTGACGTTTACTGTAGCGATTGATTGTGACCATGCACTTAATATTTGTTTAATATATAGCTTTTTTTAGCGACTAATAATCCACGATAATAAAATAAATTGTGACGACAAAACAATTCTAGAATTTTATAGCTGCTACTGGCTGCTATTTTATATTTAAGCATGCGTTTTTTGTCAAGAGTTGCAAAGCGATGAATAAGAATTTCTATTTCAAAACTACGGGGAAATTTAAGATAGAAAGTGTTATAATTATTACAAGCTAAGTAATATGGTTGTTTCGGACTCAATAGTTTGTGGGGGTGGGGGAAGGAGATAAAATTCGTAGTTGGTGATGGTGATGTGGGAAATACCTCGTTTTGGATCATTTTTAATATTTAATTTGGATAATTTGATTACTTACATTAATTTTCAGTACTTGTCTCTTGTTTAACATTTCTTAACCGATCCGGACAAGGCTTTGTTGTTGTTGTTGCAATAGAATTTGAATTTGATTTTTGTTGCTGTTGTTGTACAAATTTGTATAGCATGTTAAATGTAATACAGGTAATTATAATTATATCTAATATTATTGGTATACATTTGTATGCGCTATATGCATACAGTATTTGCATTTTTACTATAGGTTTATGAAGTACAAGGTTCGCGGCCACTGTTTCGCTTACGGTTGGATTGATTGAAATTGTGATAGTAATACTAATAGCGTCATTAGTTCTAATTATATAGTTTTAAAAAATAACATAATTACAGATACATTTAGGTAAGTGTCAATTACTTATTAGGTTTATCCTTTACATAACGATAAAATATAATATTTGTGAAACGATATAAAAAATAAGGGAAAATTAAAAAAAACAATTGATATTTTAAATTCGTAAAATTATGCCTTCTACGCGTACTTGCGTGAATGTAGGGGTAGTACAGATAATGATACCAGTACAACTAATGGGATTACGTAAATAATAAGGTAAAACAAGGAACTTACTTATAGCTTATTCTTTACTTTCCCGACTACAATTTTTATAAAACTTCTACAGCGAAACAACAAACGAGTAACATATATTTACTAGCTTACGAATTAAGAACTAAACTAAACATTCTAAAACATGATAAAAATAGGTCAACACAATCAGACATCTTACCGAGTCGGAAATGGTTGAATTTCAGCATCTTCTTTATAATTATATATATGTAATAAGCTTTCAACTATTTCGATAAAAATAGACAAAAAAACGAGGAAAATGTTCATAGTAATAATCTAGTTTTGCGTTTAATAGAATTGTTTTTCGTTTTTTGTCTAATTAATAACCTGTAGGTAATTTAGTGTAATTACCTAGTTAGGCTAGTTTTCCGTGTGTGTCATTTTCATTTCCAAAGTTGTAGTTTGTAACAGTAATCTTAGAGGAATTTAAATCTAAATTAAAATGTCAACTGGACTCACAACAAGGTCTTTAATTCAAAGAATATAATTAAATCTATATTTGATATTGCAATAATTCTGGATTGGAACAACATTAAAAGATAATGTGGATGCGCCGTGTCATAATCTAAAAATTCACTTAAAGGCAAGGATTGTGTTTTAAGGTTAAAATATGTGTCTTACGTAAGATTATTAATGAAAATATAATCATCATAATGTAAAAAAAAGGAAATATTTTGAGTGATGTACAATAAGATTGAAATTGAAAATGCTCACAAATTCACAATCTCATATTAGGCCCAAATCACAGCAATTAATTGTAAATTGTAATGTATACTAAATATTTCTATATAGTAATAATTGTAATTAGTTTAGTACATGTGCTGAGACGTGACCTTTAACGCCAGATTTCGATCGATCTCTTTTCTTTTTTTGTATGTAGGTAATTCCTATATAATCTTTTGTTTTATTGTAAATGTTCACAATTCAGACTTTTCCTATGTTCTGTGTAATTAATTAGTATTTTTTTATAGTAATCTCTAACACGTCGAAGGTACCTATTTGCTGTGTTGTAATTTCACATGTATCAGTATTTTTCTTTTGTCGTGTGTATAATAATAAGTTTACGTTTGTGCTTGGTTTGAAACTTGTTTTAAGTTTTGAATTTGAAAGGTAGAAAAGTTATATGTACTCACATAAAGTAATTATACACGTAACTTTCTACATTCTGGCTGTGATTTTTTCTTGAGTGTTTTAATTTGTGATTATATTATATAGTTTAGTACTAATTTTAATTCCTTATAGGTATTTTAAAATTTTGTCTAAGTGACTGGCACATTTGCCCTCTGCCTACGCTAATTAATGGGTTAATACTGGAATCCGTTTTGGATACCAAAGTCCGATGCAACTTACTTAAACTATTGTTGCTAGTCATTTTTGTTTGTTTTTGTCTTCTAATTTTGGTACGGTTGTACGTTGACATTGTGTTCTGATTCACACACAATGGACTGGATTGAATTAGATAAGATTGTTAATATTGTTGTTTGTCTTATTCTTATTATTGAAATGTTGCGTTTACAGAGTACAGACTGAAAGGAAGGTTGATTTGTCTTTGTCTTACCAATTAGGAGGGGGTTCCAGGTACACGGGCAAGAGACTGAGGAAGGGACTGATGCGGTGATTCTGCTGGGTTGTAGTTAAAGTGACTTCCACCAGATTCTGATGCGTTTGTTGTGATTGTTGAAGCACTACCGTTGTAATCTATCTCGAATGCTCTCTCCAGACATGCATCCAATCTGTCAAGTAAATTAATGAGCGCAGTCATAATTTCTATTTTGGAATGTTTTGTACGAAGCTACCAAGAAATATGAATGTGATTTGTAGTTATCGCTATTGTTTAATTAATTCAATTGATTCTGCCTTACCCACTGAAACTTTCGGCGAGTGAATTTTGCTCATACCAGGAAACAAGTTCCACGACTGACTTAAAGTATCTTGACTCGGATAAATAGTAAAGTTTCTCATCACCAGTTAATAGAATCTTCATATGCTTCACTTGATCGTTCCATCTATATGAGCAAATAATAACTCAATAAATACATTATGCCCTTGGGTCGTGTGTATTTTGATTTCAATTTCGACCGAAACGAATGCCTCTAGGTTATTTGGCACTACATACATGTATTATGCTATTTAAATAATTCGTATTTAACAGTAGTGTCTTTTTATTATGAAGTATAGAGTATTACTTAAGTGACAGAGCATAAGCAGCATCACTGGGAGTAGTTCCGACTTGTGCAGGTCTCACACGAACTAGAAAAGTACCATTGGGCTGTTGGTCCAGGACGCTGGTGGCAGTGTCCCGATCCATTTCTCCAGCGTACCATTGATAATTCTCAAGATGATTTAAATTGACGTAGTGATGAGATGGTTGAGCAATGGAGAGACGCATTCCGTTTGATGTGCATGGAGAATTTAAATTATTTAGCGGAAGTGGGGGTGACGCTGGACTGGAGGAAATCCTTCCACTTGCAACGGAGGGCCGTCCTTGTCTTTCCATTGAGTTGAATGATGAGGTAGGGCTCATCTGCGTGGTCGTGAGGATTCAAATACAAATTAAAAATCCATGTAGGTTACATACCATATTTTGAATAATATGTCGATTGTAGATATTGTATTCTGCACCTTCACAGATAAATACAATAAGTAGATTCCTATAACTCTATAAATTCTAACCTTGGCTGAGGATGAGTTTGGAGAATCCGGAGCCCGGACTGCTGCAGCAGAATTGACGATGGGGAGTAGTGGAGGTCTCGGTGGTAATTCCGGTGGTTGGACTGTGCCACAGCGATGGAGCTGTGAGATACATTCTCGGTGAGCGTGCACTGCACATCTCACACATTTGTAACCTTGGAAAAAGAGTCCTTTCATAAATTTCCCACAGTGACTACAGCCAGATCCCTTCTCAAATGTGTGCATGACGAGTAAATGGTCCGTTCTTCGAGTCTCTTCCGGTTGGATATTTATTCTGTTCATAAATTTTAAGTTATCCCATGAAATCATGTATAATTCACAATGATTTCAATATTCTATAACAAAATATTAAATTAAGCACGACATGACATGACAATGGGGTAACAACTTTATAAAAGCCCTTTATAACTGTTTTCTAGACAGACTGGTTCATAAAATAAGCCCGCGTGTCAAGGACGTGGAAAATTTTCCTAATTTCTAGGAAAAAAGTAGTAAGGCTGTCGTCTAGCAGTTCGTTTAGCACTGTCTGCATAATTTACGTATTTAATTATGTATGCAATGGAAGCGTTTAGTACTCACAGTGCATCTTCAATGGCTTTAATCCAACGTCTTTTTTGTTCTTCCGTCTGTGCGTACATTGTGTAGACGTTCTTTTCTTTGTGATGAACTAAATTCCAGCAGTAGCTCCAGCGTAGCTCTCGAATACTTGTCTTTTTCATGGTTCCAGCAGGTACTTCTTCTACACGGTACTCTTGCAGACAGAGGGAATGTTTGTAACTGTACTGCTCTCCCTATGTTCATTCATTCCAGACAGTCAACATTACGTTTTTTATCTCAAAATTCTGAATAATCTGAATTATATTCTGGATCCACATAATATAAGGTAGTACCTAATGCTTCCTAAAAGATATGCTGTGTATTGGAAAATGACAAGATTAAAAGTCGAACTCGAAATCAAAATGGAAAGCCAGTTTTCGAAAAGCTTTTCCGCCCGTGTCCTAACTTACGTACACATGTATTGTACTCTCATACTCTGTGATTGGAATTTTATCAGGATAGACGGAAGAAAACAAGGCTTACAATTAGTATAGTCTACAATCTGCTATTTAAGCCTCATCTGTTCTTCCAAGAATTAAAAATCAAAACAATTCATTTTGTAATTGTCGACATATCTAATATTTATGTCTGCATCATGGAACAATAGTGTAATTTAGATATTAAGACTCCACAAACGTCCACCACTTCCGGGGAAGTATTTGATACAGATTTATAAATAGGACTGCTAATAGTTGGTTATGGCAATGCCGTCGTTAGTATTTAATTTATGTCGTTCACACGGGAATGCTAGGGCGGAGTTAGAGGTTTCTGGGTTATATCAAATTCAAAATCTTGTTGTATAGCATTCGTGATTTCAGATTTTAGTAGCTATGAGATGTGAATTATGTAATGGCTTTCCTATATTGTTCGAATATTTACATTGAATTTGAAAAGAAATGAATTGTAGACGACTACTTACACCAGAAACAGATCCCATAATATACCATAGCATATAGCTTAATTTCTAATTCTATAGTAAATTCTACTGTAATTTGTTGAATGATAGTTTAAAAAACTAAAACCTCCACCGCAAAAAACCAATGCCAGTGCGTAAATATAGGAGCGATTAAAGTTGAAAGTAAGATTTTGTAAAGGTAATGGTAAAGATCATAAGGCGCTGTAAAAAGTGTAGATATAGCTATGGCTATATGCTACATGTATATTACAGACTACGTGGATGAAGAAAGTATACAGGAGAAGGATAGAATCAAAAAATTTACCCGCAATAATTTGTCCATCATCTGTGCGTTGTATTTGTTTTTGTTTTGTAGCAAGTTAGCACAGGCAGACATGCAAATAATCAAATATAAATTTCCATTTCAACCCAGAAGCACAAAAGTTTCTAATTAGCATCAGCATCCATTTAACCCCATTAATTAGTAGTAATAATAACAATAATAGTGCCTACTTATGTAAAATAACTAGTACGTTGCCAGACCCGTATTATAATATTATTCACTAGGCTATATGACTAGACTAACAAAAAAAATTATGTACTAGATGATATGCATATAACTTTACCTATACTTATATAGCATGACGACCACGATACTATACGTACTGATATACTTCTATACACAATTATGTTCTCAGGGCACCCGCATATCTTTATTATTCCAAGTGTAACTCTAAAAACTATATCACTACTCATATGGGTCGTTTATTTAACGAACGCTAGCCTATAATTATTTAAAACGGATTACTGACAATGACATGTTGTTTACTCCTAACTCCTAAGGCCTTAATTTCTCGCCTTTATTACTATACGCATGTTATTCTCTATTATGTATTTAAGTGCCTTAAAGATACTTTGGTAAAAGGGTGGACCTACAGAAATTACATCGAGGTACAGTAATTATATGTGCGTAGATGCCTAATTATATATTTTCTATGACGGGCAAGTTCTTTGTTTCACGTCACCCCATTAAGAATTATTCAATTGACTTATTAGTCTGTCTCATCGCTAGTAGGCCGAAAAAAAAATTCGAACAGAATGAAATGAACCTTGAATTTGTATAGTGCAGAATACCTATATCTACTTCCTAATACTAATTATGTATCTACTTCCAGCGGTCTACTAATGCTAATAATACACTTGGGCCATGTGCGCTACAGGCTTTTTTTCACATACAAATTCGTTCGGCGTCTGCTGTAACGACAGTAATAGTGGCAGTTAGTCACACAAAAGAATGAAGGGAAACACTGCTAGTAATTTTAATAAGCTTATAATCTGTAATTTTAGATGTGCTCGTGTGTAGTTGTGTCTAGGAGTATAGAATGAACGAGAGAAGATAACTAGGTAGGACTATGCAGAATATTAATGCTAAATTATTACCACTACAATTTACGAATCAAATTACGTATTTACAAAGAGAAAAATGAGTGCACAGGATTATCTACGTTAACCACCATTCAAATGTCCAGAAATAAGATTCATGTGAAGGTAGAAATGAACAAGCGTCAGCAGGTGCAATTATATTAGGTAATTGGGTATATGTGAAAGTTTCTTAGAAGAGAAGAATACTTTATCCATGATTTTGAATCACTCTATTTTAAATATCAAGCATCTCGAAATGTTTTTAGAAGTTGTTAGAATTATTACATAGGTTAGCTACTACAGTTGAATCGCCGTATATCGTTTCGTGCGTGTGTAACTGTCCGCTTGCTATAATGTAGGTAGGTACCTAAGATATTATTGACTTGGCTATTTCGTACATTTTATGCTGCACCGTGAAGTTCGTTATATGGCGATTCCACTATATTACTTTAGAAGCTTCAGTTTCAGCTTCATGGAAACTGCAGAATTATAGGTTCTGCGTTTATATGCAAGTGTGTACCTTGCTCACGTGTTGACACACAAAACTGTTTTTAATTAAATGGTGAAATACAGTTACTTTTCAAATAGACTATTAAGCTTAAAGAAGAGACTTGTAGTCCATGTTGCGTATGTACCTTTTTTATACTAAAATTGAGCTGCTCTGACTTCTGACACTACCATAATTTACCTATACTACACGCCATCGCATCGCTCAAGATGAAAAAAATATACATTGGTTTCTCTCTACATTCTTTTCCAAAACAGAACGTTAAAAAAAATGTCAAGTGCATGTACCGTAACCATAATGCTTTGATCTGGTCCCCTGGGGATTATTTACCCAATCACATGTTTCAACCCGGAAATAGAGCGAGACCGGAATTAGAAGCACTGCATTGCGGTAATTATAAATAACTTTACATAGCTACCTTGCTATAGGTATGTCTCTTGAAAAGACTTTGAAAAATCTAAAATGCACTATTTGAAATATGGCAGTATAACTTTGCTTTGAAATTATATAACCTGAAAGTTTGTAATCTACAAATTCAATTTTGTCTGCCCTTGTTCCCAAACAAGAAAAGGTCAGCAGTCAACGCACAAGGCAAATGTGGGGCTCATGTGAGTTAGAGCTGTGGAAGACTGGAGGAAATAGATAAACCATAATCATACCCTTGTGGTTTTGCACATCAACATGACTTTGTCAAAGACGAAGACGTAACGAGACTTGAGACGGTTATCATCGTGACTCCGAATTCGAAGTTCACCATCTTTTTGTAGCCTTCCGTAGTCTTTGAGCTCCATATCAGGCGGCATCTTCAAGTCATAGATACTTCCCTGGGGGGGAAAAAAAATAAGAGATACACTTTTACATAATATAAAAATATCTGATATAATTATTCATATACTTCTTTATACAGCCTCACTGAATAATATTAATATACCTAGTACCTAAGTAGGTACATAGTAAACATAATGAAAAATTGATTCGTGCTCAGAACGATTTTCTGAATATTACATAAAAGCCGTCACCGTTTAAGTATACGTAAATAATACTGCATCTAACTACATGGAAATTATATATAGAATTTAATTAAGAATTCCAGGAAATTTTCCATACTTCAATTTGACGAATGATAGTGAGAGTCTCACTATCCCTTTTGACTTCATTCGTAAAATCTGCAACATCAAACATGGCATCTCGAGCTTTCTCAATTGACTTGAACTCGTCATATCCATGTGTTTCCTGGAAGTGAGTACATATATATTAAACCAATTACAAAATACAGGGCACAGATACTACTACCCTGGACATTGAGTTTGAGGGCTTTTTGGTGTTTGAAAAGGTATGCATATGTATGCACTCCGGAGTCAGGAGTAGGAGATACAGGAAAGGAAAAGCGTTCTGCGTTCAGGAATGTATGAGATATGTACCACTTCTGGGTGTGTGTACATAGGATTTATAGGAATATAGTAGACATGGAATTCCAACACTTTCCGCTTACCCATGACGTTTCATCTAGAAGTTTTTGAAGTAGTAAATGATACTTGAGGATTCTCTGCATTGGAACGGAGAGTAAATCACGAAGTTTAAATCGACCCCCATTGGCTTCCTTTTCACATTTCTGCAAATAAACAGAGTCGAGAAGAATGTAATAAAGTTACATTAGTAGTATACACACTGTCTCTGAGTGTGACTATATAGCATATACCTATAGGTACATTAATGCATGGATAAATGGTTACATACACCGATTATTATTTACTATTTACCTTAGAAATTTAATATCCACCTCCTATCCTTTCATTTTACGATACACATGCACATTTACAAAGTGAGAGTATGTACATACATAATATGCAGACGCTTAGCTACTGCATAATGCGTACAAGGATAGAAAATTTAGTATATACCTAAGTGTTATAGGCACACTTGAATTACATGGATGCTTAAGAGCAGTTGACTCCCATTCGTACGTTTCAAGAGGATATTAGCATATCATATTATAACTTTATGAGAAATAGGAAAAGGGAAAAAGTCAATGGAATGGAAATCCAAAGTTATTTAGAGTCAGAAGGAGATTTCGTTCTCAAAGGGAATTGTGAAATTGAATTAAATTGTCTGTGTGTAATAATGTACTACCTACATATTTATAAAGTGCAAATAATAGTTATGACCTGCACCAGGGAGGCATAAGTGGATGTGAATTCAGACTCATCTAAATATAATTCCAACTTCCCAGCTGGAGTTATACCCGAGCCCGAAACCGTCACATTGTGTGTTTTGTACGAAATTAAGAATAGAAACGGAAAATAATTATTTATGTAGAAACAGAAACATATTTTCTCTTACAGCAATTTCTTGATTCAAAGCATCACTCTTGGTAGAAAGTTCTTCGACGAGATTCTGTGCCCTCGTCAAGTTAGCACAATAATCCCCATAAATGACAAACTTTTCCTTCCAATGGACGAAACAGTCTCCTAAACTTTTGGTGGGGGGTGTTCCGTAGCCATAGCCGGGTGTGGACAAGCTGCTACTCGAGGCCGATGACGTTACTGTGGCAGTCAAAACTCGATTTAAATCACTCAGAAATCCCGTGTGAATTTCACTCAACTCCTAAAATACAGAACAAAAAAACAACAACAACACAATTAAAATTAGAAAATGAAGCCCTAAAAAATAGTCAAACAATTGACATACCTAATTAAAATTAATTCTTTCAGGTATCTATTATTATACAGGTACTTGGTGGAAATTGCGTATAACGTGGGTGGATTATTTACAAATTTTGTCGGCGTAGGATTCAGTTTGTCTAACCTCATAGGCCGTTAGAAGCAAGAGTGATTTTATGTCCATTCTGCAGTAATAGCAAATATTACCATTTCCAATGGAGATCCAATAGAGATGGTCGTATAATATGCTTTTAGTGCAGAATGGGTACGTCGACAATTTATTATTCTTGAAAAGCTGGAATACTTTAATTTACACCTTTCTGATTTTAAAAAAATGAAAAAAAAATGATTTTTTATCTATTTGCATGTAGAAATTGCATTTTCATATTTTGTGGGAAAAACATCCGAGCCCTGAATTTAAATAACACTCAATTTAAATAAATTTTTAGTTTAAATAAAATAGGTAATCAGAGAATTTCGCACTTAAAAAAATGAAATTAGATAATTTTCTACTTGTTAAAAATCCTGCAAAATTGGGAGATTTTATTTTTCTAAAACCACGCAATTAAAGCATTTTATATTTCAAAAGTCTATGTGAAAAAAGATTACGCAAAAATTACAATATGTACTTGTAAATTTAAAAGGATGTATAGGTATGTAACACGTTTCGCTTTGTATTTCGCTCAGTGATTATAGTTGACATGATTCGGCTTAAGTTATTTGAGTTGAAGTTGAGTTCGGAGGGGAGGACAGAGTAACATGAATTAGTTAGAGAGGTTGGAATGTAAACAAACGGATAACTGGGCTTTAATGGTTTGACACGGACTACGATTACGATTGCGAGTACGACGACGGTACGGACGGACTTGTGCAAGGCAAACAAGGAAATGGCATAGCATGGTATGGTATTTAATGGAATTCCACGCAGTGCTTTATTAGGACCTCCAATACAGGATATACACATATAGGTTACCTATCCTAACATGGGATATGGAGCGGGACTGAACTGAATTTATAGGAAGGCTTAAGGATGGGTGTCCTGTACACCAGTGTAAAGCTCCCTCTTAGGACAAGCTTTGGACGGACAATATCAATTCCAATAAAGTACACACAACTTTCTTTGCTAAATGACTCACTTTAATCCCAAAAAATACTGTCTTCCTATCCTCTTCCTTCATTATAGTGGCGAGTGGTTTCATAAATTTCTTCTTTAACATGTTAAGAGCCTCAATATAATTTCCTTCCGTCTCCAGTAATTCTCCTTTAACATAGTCTCGCTTCTCCCTTAATGTAACGGGCGGCTATAGTCATCGTCATCACAATATTGCGAACATGGAAAACAAACAGAGTAATTTATTTCATTGTCTTCGATATACTTTGGTTAATGATGTGGCTAGCGCCGCCGGAAGTATTATTGGTTACAATTAAATTAATGGTATAGGAATTACTCATTATGATTACACGGACGGAAAGCATTCATTTAGGAAAATTAATTGAGACATACATACATAATTTACTATATTTACTTATACTGACTATAGGTGTAATTCTGGGATATCGTCTGTGAAAAACCAAAATGACCCATATTCAATTTAAGCTAGAATCAAAATGAGCTATGTCATAAAAACAAAATGAGAAACATCCGTAAAATGTTAATTAAGATTTTTTGAAAAGTGCAAATTGTTCTATTTATATGTTTTTGAAAAGCGTAAAATGTTCTGTTCACATAGTTTTGAAAATTGGAAAATTTTCTATTTACATGTTTTTGAAAAGTGTGAAATGGTCTATTTACATATTTTTTAAAAGTGAAAAATATTCTATTTTTAAATGCTTTCAAGACTTTCAATATTTTTGTAGATAGTGGATATTGTTTTTAGCTGCAAATGGATATGGGTCGTTTTGGTTCTTCACAGACGATATGTCAAGTAAAACGATTGACAAACACAATTACATAAGTACAATAATACTACAAAATTAACATGCAAAAACGCAGTAGGACTGAGCGAGATAGGATTATAAAATAAAATACGTTACTTATTAGAAGTTTTAATTTAAGTCTTTTTAAATTTGCAAACTGCACCTGTAAATCTTTTTAATTGTTTAAAAGTTACAAAAATAATATAGGCGTTTGAATTAAATGTAGCATGCCTTAATGTTAGACTTTGTACGGCACTATTTGAATCATCACTGCCCATGCATCCAGTGTTTTGTAATTATTATGTATGAATGTATGTTGCTTTTGTTAAATTTAGCAATATACTAGGAACTAATTAAAATGCAGCAAAAGTTGTATGTTATATAATAGTAGCTGTTTTAAATATAAAATGTCGTGGTTTGTCAATACTTGTTTCGTTTGACGATCAATATAGCAAAGATCTTGGTAAATGTCTTCCTCGGTTTGTACGACCACAGAATAGTAATCTTCTTCATAAATCTCCTCGGGCTCATGACTATATAAGATCCCCCACGAATATCCAGGAAGAAAATAAATGGAATCAAGCAAGGCATTCAATGCGAACGTGAACAAAGAAACAAAACAAACAGAACACTTGCAATCGAGTATTATTAAAACTATTGCGGATGCAAAAACGAAAAGATACACTATACTTAGAGGTGCATTTAATTAGACATGGCTGATACATATTATATACGCAAATTGAATTCTTAGTATCACTATTTTGATACGTTGTTTTCAACCAAGGGATGCACTATCCCTAATGATTTCACTTCCAGTACTTTTCCTTTTAAAAAAGTCTTTATATTTCAAGTACTGTTTTGGACCCCTTACTTGTTTCGATTTTACAGTCTGTATTATTTCAAATTTCAATTTTACAAACTGATGGTTGTTAGCCTACTGAACAAAAAACTGTATATATAGGGTTTAAAAACAATTACGTTCCCCATGCATGTTAAAATTAAAACGGATATAAATAATTAAAGGGTTCATCACACAAAAAGCATTTAAAAGTAAGTAGATGACCAAAAAACAATAATATTTGGCGCAGTAAAACAGTAACGACAAAAAAAATCACACACGACATCACAAAAAGTTTTACAGAAACAGCCAAAGCCTGAATTGAAAATTTCTGCCAACCTGCTTAATTCGAAAAGTTATGTAACAGAGCTCCTCGTAAATGCTCTCCTCATTTTCTGCTTGTTTTGGAGGCAATGGTAATGCTGGTGTCGTTGGCTCACTAATTCACAATCCAAATTATTTTCAGTGAATAATTTGCTGGTGTTTTTTAAATGATGGAGGTAATCAGTAAAAGTATATTCAACATTTCAATAATTACGAAAGACTACTAAATACGACGAAAGTAACTGATATTAGCTCAGGCTCTGACCATGTAAAATAAAATGTGCCTCATATATCTTAAATTCTTCAATACATTGTTTAATTTAAATTCAATCGAAAATTCAGTGACATTTTTCTAAACTTGGAATAAAATAAACACATAAAATGAATACATTTCCAATAGTTATTTTAATTTTTACCTGGCTAAATCCTCCAAATTTTGACACATTTCGTCATCAATAATTGCAGATCGTTGACTCAGACCGAGGGGTGAGAAACCTCTGCAAAATTAGAAACGACATGTAATTAAATAATAAATTTTTATTACTATGAACTGTCATCACTGTTTAAATTTTTTAATGACGTATATCACAGTCATTACAAGATTTTTATTTTGTTTGCAAGTCGACTTAATTTACATATAAAATAACCAGTGTATAATGCTTACGGCCTTGAGTTATATTTTTATTTTGAATGGTACTATGAACTGATTGACTTACGGAATGCTGGTTCTTGCTGCTTTGGGACAAGTTGATAATTTAGATAGTGTACATAGAACTTTGCCAAAGTCGGACAAGTCAAAGAGCATTGACGGCTGGAATAGGTCTGTGTCTTTGAGCTCGAAAACATTTTTACAAACTTGTAAAAATGTTCGTATGTTGCGCAAGCAAAGAAACTGCAAAATTTAAATAAAACAAAAGTAATTATGAAAAATCAACTTTCGTGTTAATTTGATTATGAATTCATGAATATGTATTATTTATTGTTGACGAAGGAATATCTGTACATTCTTTATTCAAATTAATCAAGGTACTTCTATAGATTTCAACTAATTAATGTGGTTTATTTGACATCAAAAACAGGTTCGAGCTACACTTGGACGAGGATTTTCTCAACACAAATTAATGGACGTAATGTATTGACGAATTACCTGAGCCATTTGTGGTTTTTGTGAGATATCTTTGAGATCAAGTGCATTTGGATGAATTAAATTGAGAAGTCGACAGATTTGAACTCCGTCCCGTAAATTGTACGCTAAGTCTTTGACAGTTGCATTCTCACTATTAGCCCGATGTTCCGGACTCAGAAGACCCATTCTCGTCAACCAAGCACAACAGTCCTTCCAACTTTCTTCAACCATGTTGTTGATGTGAGTATTTCCCCTCCTTTCAAGAATCGAGTATCTTGAGGGATCAACGAATTCAAATTTCACACCTACTATAAACTAAACTAACCTAAACTAAACTGTTCGCTGAGAGAGTTAATACGTTTAAATTTTATGTAAATCTTGATTTCAATCTTGAAGTCAAAGCCTCGATCTCATGCCAAGAAGAAGAAGAAGAAGAAGAAGATGATGATGATAATGATGATATCATCTCTACATTTCTCCGAAAAAATTCTTCATTTATATTTAGCAGAAGGAAGTGTGTTGAGGGGCCAGAGAATGAATTAATTCCGGAAAGGAAAGAAAACCAAAATAATACTTTTAGATGTGAATCTTTTAAACACAGACACTAACGAGGGGATCCAAGTTGAGCAGTCAGACACACCACTAAGATTCTTTAAGTAGTGTTTGACCGCTCTTTTCTCCAACTTTAATAAATCCCAACTGAACACACACTCTTTTCCCACTGACTGGCTTCCTCTTGGTTTGCTTGACTGAAATTGCGTACAAAATCTCCGTTGTTCGTATTCGTATCGTATTCGTAGAATTCGCACTCGTTCTATAGTATACCCTATTATTCTAATGTATACACACACACACAGAGACTGGCAGAAGTAGTTTTGCAGTAGCAGAATAGAAGTATTACAGAAGAGCGGAGGATATATTTATCAGGATCGGAAAACAAGACACTCACACAACATCATATCACATGATTTCATACATATAAAACACTCCAAACTCGATGCGAGTCCTACAAATTCCAAAACTTTCTTCAAAACTGATAGGAGATATTTGGTGTATGCGCTTTCTGATAATCCGACTCTTCCGTCTCCTTGTATTTTCCAGCTAAGAGTAATGGTTTTAAATATTATTATTTCCTAATAATAATGTAAAAGTTAAATCCCAAGTATTTTAATCTTACTTTCGGTTTCGGTTTCCCTTTCCCAAGTGATGCAACAAAATTATGTTTAGACTATAATATCAGTATGTGAGAACTGAAAAGTCAATTTCGATTTCGATTATCGTTTTTGCACGAGAAAAAAAATATAAATGGTATTAAATCCTGCTCAACGACCACCACCACTGCCACCAAGCACATCACCAACCATGAGAAAGAAGATTTTCTGCAGGCTGGATGGAAAGTCAACTTATATGTGTGTCAAGTGCAAATGTGCAAGTGGCAAATACATGACAAATGACACATGGAGCAAAGGAATCGAACGAATCGAACTAATCGTAAAAAAAAGTGGGTGACAGGAGGGAAGAGAAAAAAGACAGACTGAGAGAGACAGAGCGAGTTGGAGTTGAGAGAGAGACTTTTTCAACTTAACAACCGTCCATCGACAGTCACCACATCACCACATAATAATATTTATTCTTCCTTTTCGTTTCTCTCTCCTTCAATTTGAGTCAGTGAGCCTTTTAGTTTTAGTTGGAGTAGTTCTGTCTCTCTGTATTAATCTGTATTTGTATCTGTAGATGATTTTTTTATGTATATTCCTTATATATTATGCCTCGGCCTCAAGTGGTCGTTCGTGGTCGTGGTTGTTCAGTTCAGAAAGTACAAATACTGGCAGTAGTCGTAGTGAGCTCTCGCATACATAAGTAATGCAATGGTAGTATTTTGTGGTGAATGGGAATATGATTTGAATCTGAATAGACAATAGGGACTCTGAATAGTGTGTAGTATATATGCAGATAAACTAATCGTATGTATGAGAATAATAATATTATGAGTTGAGCTCAGGGCCCATATAGGAGAGTACGAGTTGATTTCGATTATTTGAAATCCCGTACATGGCTTTGAGTGTAACTTATCATTATTAGAAAAAATGTATGTACATACTATGTATTGACTCATGTCCATAATCTACTACTACAGTTCTAGACAGACCTATACAGTCAGAGAATCCATTCAAAAATTCAAATTCAATCTACGTCTGTTTGTACATTATCATCAGTATTTTGTACTGTCTGTATTCTGTCCACTGTGATGTTACTATAGTAGTAGTGCTAGTCTTTAAAGTAAAATATTATATATATATAACATAACATGCTTGCTTGAAGGAATGCGAGCGCTTTCTGTTTTTCTCCTCTGCTTTATAATGTATATAGCAAGGAGACTTGGTCCTGTATCATTGTATATCTGTTAAGTTTGTCTTCCTATCCGAGTCTCCTTAGTCTCTTCCCAAGCGTTTAAAGTTGTTCTTTTGCTCTCTTCTGTGGAAGAAGTTCAAGGGATGAGAATGTTGATGATATGAAAGGAAAACGAGCCGGAGCAAACAAGGGAAACTTTAGCACCAAATTTTGTGTACATATGATTATATACCCAAGCTATAAACGTGTAAAAGTATGAGAGGTAAAGTAAGTATCAGAATCAGCATCCGCACAGCATGGTAATATGGCAGTGGAAGAAATGTCTAGTGTCTATACACACTACAGATGGATAGATAATAGGAGATAGATGCTGATGGTCTGGTGGATTGGATGTTTTGATGTTGAGACCCAGAAGAACTACTGTCTAAATGGAAAGCTTAGAACAAAAACTTTCAAGGTAAAGCAAGAAGAGCACAAGAGGAAACCTGCTGCCTGGCCTGCTCTTTATTCTACATAGATACTTATGTGTACTTCAGAGCATAGTATATACAGTATATACGATGGTATCCGTCTGTCTGCACAGATATTTTCTGCTGTCTGTAGGTAATCTTCCAACTGGTTCCTGGTTTCCTTTCCTTTACCCAACACCATGCTCTTCAAGCCCAACTTACAATAAGCAAGAAAATCACAAGACTATAATATACAATCGATGCAATGTAAAACTGTAATATACTAGTGCATTGCATTTGGCATTATAGTTTAGTTTTAAAGCAAATATTTGAATATAATGTAAGTACACGGTATGGATTTCTAAATGTTTAATTATATTTATCGGATCCATGGCAGGGACGGACTGGTGACCCCATAGGGCTTCGATAAATCGTGGAGTTTTTAGGGCCTCTTGAAATGGCGGCCGCCACCATCTTGAAAAACGTTGTATGCTTTAGAATTACACTTGGTCGGAAGTCCCAATTAAAATACTTTCACTTGGGTCCAGAAAACGGGGGCCTATCGGGGTTTTGCCAGCTGCCCGTATTGCCAGTCCACCTCTGTTCCATGATCTTGAAAGATTCAGTTTCAGTATTGAGCCCTGCACTGACTTTTTTTTTACCTATTCTTGTCATGAAATAAGTAGGTACCTATATGACTTTGTAGGTACTGCAGAAACATTATTGTACACTTAACTGCGAACTGCAGCGATTGATACATGTATGCTTACTTTTATACGCATCTAACTTTTACATGTGGCTGTTGAAGTCGTAGTCATGGCCGGAGATTTTATACAGAATTTATACGGATTACGGAAGAGACCGAACCGAACTGAGGAGAGAAGTGATATCCTCTGGAAGTCGCAAGTGAAAAATGTTAATCTGTAGCCAAGTAGCTAAATAGGCTAGGGCTCGATGTCGACTCTTGGACTGGGCGTCTAGGAAATAGTATATCGACTGAGAGTGCCTCAAAAGGAACTAGAACTATCATCCTCCACATAGTAGATTTTCTAGACTTTTAACTTAAGCGCGATTCTCTTCCCCTATATCCATTAAATTACATATTCATGATATCTTGGTCAGATTCAGATATGTGCTTGCGCTTGGATGGTATGTTCTCAGAATTCATCAGATTCAGATGTGGGAGAGTGATGAGTGAGTCTGTGAAAAGCGGTTTCTTTTCTACACCGACTGCAGGATCACTGGCCGGATTCTGGAGTTTGGATTTTAGGAATTCCGTGGCAAATATTCTTACACTGCAATGGATCCGGATGGTGATCCTGATCCTGAAAATCGTGGGTCTGATATAATAATATATATGAGCTTTCTTCTGTGCCCTAAGTATGTGTCTATGCGGTCTAGTCTAGCCTAGATGTGGCTCCGAACGAAGTCTGAATCTTCTATTTTGACTTCGGCTGATGCGAGAAGCGAGATGCATAAAAGTTTCATATAAATATCATAGATAATTATTCGACTCAATACTGAAGAGGTTGGTTTGGTTCCTGGCTTTATGTAATTTCACTGGGTTAAAAGCTTTAGGTTTATTTCTTACGTAAGCTCCTTGGATCTGATCTGTATGTCAAGATATTGTAAACAAGAAATGACAAGACAAGCACAATGATTCTGTCTGATTTTCTTTTGGCTCACTCACAACACTGTTCACCTTCACAGTTGTTGTGGTGGAACATTGAGCTAAGATTTTCTACCGCGAAATATTTGAATTCCTTATCTTCCGTGAGGATAAATTTAATTAAATCTCAATCTGGCTATTTGGATTATTTTGGATCATCGGGTCTGATCTGCTGAACTATTGGAAATCTGTGGAGTTTTTGCTTTCTGTCGGTGTCGAATGCGATCTCAAGATTTTCTGCTGCTAGTCAAATTCTGTCGTAAAAGAGTCATCATCACATTATGAGAATAATTATAAGTATGTGTGTTAAAAGAACTACATAGGAATATCAGTAGGACGACGACGACACTTGATCTGCACTGCCAGAACATCACGGAAAACAGTTTTTTGATGATTAATTTAAACATACATACGTGGCATTGATATTACTATTCTCGAGATAATATAGTGAAAAGTTAAGTTGATGTGGCTGGGAGATAATTTTGACATTACATTTTAGTTAGTATTTCCTACTTTACTACTTATTTTTCTTTTCATTTTGTTAGCGTGTACATTTCAGTAATAACTTATAATAATGTTGACTGTTTAAATGTGAATTCTGTAGACGAGCATTATTCGTTATTGAGTATGGAGTTGAACCTAAAAGCTATTTTTCAACGGGAGAAGTCATCTCAATCCACTGGTCTTCCAAAGCCACCAAGTATACGTGAAATGATTGAGGATATTGAATCAAGCTCGAAACAGGATCCGGTTATTTTGTTTGCAAATCGTCTTCAGAGAAAAGGTTCGTTTTAATAATTATATTACGTTCATATTATGAATTCAAGCTTAAAGAAAGCGGCTAATAATATTTGTACTTTGTAATTATTATTATTTGTGTATTATGTCATACCTACTTAATTATTGTGGCGTAATGTTACATAATAAACCTAACCGTATCTACGTAGTAGCTGTTTAGGTTAAATTGATAATTTCGGCAATTATCTTTATCTATAAAACTGCGTGCTAGTCTCAATAAAGTTTGCAGGCCAATTGTGCCTAATTACATTTTTTTAATGCTATTGATCCAGATTAAAGTATGTAATGTTGGCAATAATAATAATTGGAGTTGTCCTTTAAGCTTTAAATTCTCAAAAAAAGCTTTGTAACTTGTAGTCACATGTAATATGTACATCATTAAAGTATCAATTAACCATTCATTTAAGAAAAATTAAAGGTACTATCAGTCATTTTTTAAATCGAGAATTAATTTTTGAATGCTTTGCTCTCATCCAAAATTAAACTATGTAAATTATACTGCAGGAATGTAGGAAATAGGATATTTTTATTTTTTAAATGTCTGGAAATGCATACCCAGTTGCACCAATCACTGCCTTGCTGAGTTTTGCACAGCGAAAAATCAACTGGTTCAAGTTTAAATTAACGTACTCCTCTTCTCAATAATGAGTAGACTAATATTCTAATATTGGATACATAATAGATTCAATTGATCATTTTGAAAAAATTGTTGATCAAGCGATTCAAATAAACCAAGAGAAAATTAAATTTAATATCCATGTACTTAAGTAACTTGTATTTTTCAGAGCAGTATGGTTTGAAATAAATTGAAATTAGGCCTTTTTGTGATGCTTCGATCATAATCGATGTTTAATTAATTAACATCAACGCTTATATTATACAAAATAAGAAAGCGAGATTTTATTTGCAAACATTTCCTTTTCGTTTTACAGGACCTAGAAAATCAAGCTTAGATGGAAGCATAACAGATGTACTGAATACAAGCTCCGCAACTGAAAGTATTAATAGGCGGAGAAATAGTGATTCGGACTCAGTTTCGTCTCCGTCAACACCCTCACAAGTGCTATCAGAACCAAATTTTCCGGAAGTTGCGGAACATTCTTTGAGAATCGATGCCGGTGGAGCAGATCCATTAGATCCTATGGAATCGATTTATTATAAATTGAGGCAGTTTATTTCTTTGAGTGAGCAAACACAAGAAACAACTGCTGATGTTGATTCTAAGCTTAAAATGTTTGAGAAAGAAAGCAAGGAATTCCTCGAAATTTTAGGAATTGGCCAAGATAGTGCCTCAGCAAGAAAGTAATAATTTGGGGGTAATAATAACCTATTGTGATAATTTTTTGTAAAGCACCTCAGCCTTAGCGTATTCGAAATTAATATCTTTACAGTTAAAAACCAAAATGTCAGTCAAAAAAGGGGAAGGGTTTTATTATTTTTGTTAAAGCTTGCATGCGAAAACGTAACCTAATTCTTAGAGTCGTATTTTTAAAAAACTTATTGTGCAACACTTGTATTTCAAGGTCATAAGTCATATTGTGTTAATAAATATATTGCAGCTGATAACTTTACATTTTAATTCGTTATTTTGTAAAATGTGTTGTAATTGGTTTTGAAAATGAAATCAGTTGCACCTTCCAGTTAAGTAACACTCATGAATTATTTCGTGAAAATGCTAGCCTTAATCAAGCAGCGTGTTTCTTCAATTATTAATCTAATAGATGCTTGGCTACGAACTGTATTTGCTACAGACTAAATACTACAAATGAAAATAAATTTATATTTCAATACATTGCATTGTGCGACGGAGGCGCGTGGAAAAAGTAAATTAAAATGAAAATTCTTTAAGCACTATGTAGTTGTTTTTTTTTCAGTATCCCAGGCTATTTTTTTTTATTTGAGCTTGCGATTAGTATCAAGCATGAAAAATAAAATTGTCGAATTCTTGATGATCAATAAAGTGTTTTACGATACGGAATTAGCATTGCCGTAATGGACTGAGAATCATTTACGATTGATTGTACTTTATACACATGCTTACGCAGTGCATATACCTAATGGTCCGAAATAATGGTACGTACTAATTTATTTATTCACCTTTTCAATAAACACATTAAGAGGATACATTATGTAAATGGGAATGCAATTGTAATAAATTGCAATATTGTATACTATAGTGCAATATGTTGTTATTATTAGCTTAACATTCAACTTTGTAACAAACCCTTTTCTGTTAAAATTATAAAGCCAAACGTGTAAAGATAACAATCCATGAATATTTCAAAGCCAATACAGAATATACATCTTACCAGAAAAAAAAATTAAGAGGGTAACATGCAACAGGATTATGGAATTTTTGTTACAAACTGTATCAATTAGTATAGCCATAGTTATACTACTACATAAACTATTAGTTAAATTGTGAAGGGCACTTGCTCCTGCTTCAGGCTAGTCCGTCAGAATGTAGCGCCACACTCCTAATTCTGAGAGTTGAAATATTTCAATTATAAATTGATCAGATAATAATTATTGCATTCATTGAGTTGCAGATTCGGCTCTTTAGCAATTTATTGGCTTGGTTCACCATCCAGGTTGTTGGTTTCGTTCTCTTCAAACATTAAATAATAAAAATTTCATACGTTTATTACTCGTGTGTTAATGAGGTCACAGAAATTTAAACCTTTTCATTGGAGTCTTAAGTCGTAGCTAACCGATGAAAAATTATAGTTTTGTTGGAATCTAATAATTTAATTTATGCAATTAGGTACTGGTATATTATATTATGATTTGCAGGAATTACAGTGACAACATGTAACTTATTTCGAAGTAACCTTAACCTACACCTACCCTCTGCACTGCTGTACGAATACAAAAAGATTAATTAAAACATTTAAAGCAAAGTAGATTTCTTTGATTTCTGAGTCCCTATTTACAAAGCACAAAGCTAAAACCTGCCGATTTCCACTTACAACACACGGTTCACTGGTGCGGTAATTTCAAAGTTTGCCAGATTCTTGGACGGGTCGTTGTTGGACGAAATTTTTTAATTTTTTAGTGGCTTATTGTGTTCTAGTTATTCTATTATTCAGCCTTAAAGAGTATTTAAAACGTTACTTTTACGAATAGTTATACGCAGAAATGTCTGAGACGGAATTAGATGAATGGGTCGCGCTCGTTAAGCAGTGTAAATATCTTCCAGAAAACTTTTTAAAGGTAAGTGACATTCAATAATTTTATGATTTATTTAAAAAAATAAATATGCAGCTATGTGGCAGTTTGTTGTTCCCCATATTATCTAACTAGTAAGTTCATTTGTTCGGGCGGATCCCATGGTTTGCCTTTTAAAGAAAACACAAGTAAACCAGGATTAATAATAATTTATTGAAGACACGGAGTGCGGAGGAAAAAGTTGAATGTGCTATTGATTGATATTTCTGATCAACACAATACATCGCATAATCTTAAGCGAAATCAAAAATCTTATTTAGGCAGCTACGGGATTACTGATACCGATTAGGTAAAAAATTTAAAGTTTAAGAATGCCAGTTTTTAAAACCACCAAATCAAGAATTTCCAGCGATAGCTCGAAAGAATGTTTTATGTGCAGTAATTATCTGTTACTCTTTTATACTTATTTTGATACTACTACTAACATACACAACTAATAATATACTTTACGAGTTTACATAGTTAATAGTTTAAGTTCACACAACTCACAAATAATTTTAAGCGAAATCAGAAACCTTTAGGCAGCTATGTTATATATTCATGAGTATGTGGGAGTGCCGATTAGGTACAAATTTTAAAGTTTAGGGATGCCAAATTTGAATACCTTTTAATCAGGAATTTCTATTACGATAACTAAAAAAAATTTGTATTATAATTGTGTGAAATACTTATTTTACTTCTTTTGAGACTACTAGCATATTATAAAAATATATACTTCACAAGTTTACATAGGTAGTTAACAATTTTATTGTGAAATCACACTGAGAAGTTGATAAATGATGAATGAAAACGTAAATTTTTTCTGTCACACTACTTACAATTCATATTTCAGTTTGCCGTAAGTAAATCGAATTCATTACCGTTATATTATGTTATATAATATTATGTGTAGAAATATCCAAGTAGTCTCATCGGCCCTATATACCGACGTCATTTATGGACGATCCCATAACCATTAATACTTTTGTGTTTTCGTCAAATTGTGTGCACTTGAAACTTCAAAATGTACAATTTATTCCTTTAAAAGCATATTTCTGACCTGAGCG
>JAQFZE010000551.1:0-25001 GCA_034695245.1 Dicyrtomina saundersi | reverse complement strand
TAACTATGAAGAACAAGCGAAAGATTTTTAAGTTTTTAGCCAGACTGACGCGAATAATTGAGGTAGCTTTAATTTTGATTGTAAATAAAAGTAAGTGGGTACATGATGTCTTTTCTTTTGTGTTTTTTTAGGAAAAATGTAAACACGTTGCAAGATGACGAAAATCTCCGGTTCTCTTTTGGGTGGCTAATGAACTTGTGATGAACTTGGTGAAACACCTTTGGAGATTATGGCTGCTACTAAATACATGTTAACGCAGTCACATTTAAATTCGAACCTTATTTGAACATCTTAAAACCTTTAGAGCAACACAGAAAAGTTTAACATCCTCTGACAACTTCAAAATGGGGCCGACATTTTTGGAAAATAAATGTATTTTAACATTCTTTATGGGGTTATTATGCATCTTTGCACTGATGGACTCCTACCTTTGGTTTATTTTGGTTCAGGATTCGACGCGCCCCCCACCACTTAATTTCAATACTTCATCATCTCCTTGCACAAGACTTTCACCATTTTGTGTCCTCAGCACAAAAGATCTACTTATGGACTGGATGAATTTCTATGTGTACGGTCCCTTGTCAGTTCTCATTTACAATAAATGCCACATTGATACAATATTTTTCTTCGTCAGTGCGAATAGCATAAGTGTGGCTCATGTGGTTGTGGCAGCCGTAGCGGCAAGGCTAATATCTCACGATTCTATATGTATTCGAAGAACAGGCGTCCTTTTATTTGAAATAAGAAATTTTCTGGATGCGTTGGATGGAACGGTTGCGAGAGCACGAAGACAAAGTACTGAAGACCCTTTTAATTCAATGGGCTACTATCTTGACGGGGTTTGCGACGGTCTTGGATGTGTTTTCCTTCTCATAGGTTGTTGGATATACTTAAGGAATCATCCTTTAAAAAAGAATTTGCTCTACTCACCTCTCCCTACCGTTTGGCAGGATCAAAAATCTCATGAAAAAGAGTCGACTCATGCGTCCTTCTCCCTGGCGCGCTTCAGTTTCAGTATTAGGAAAAAAGTTTGTAAATCTTCACATCTTCCCGTATGGCTCGGCTGTCAATGGTTCGTCAGCTCCAGCGCATGGAACCGTTACATTGCAAGATTCTCGAATCTCCTGGAAACACAAACAACGCATCAAAGTCAAATACTTCAAGGAAGCTTCTTCCGGAGACCTGTTACCTGTATTACTCTTATGTCTTGGAGACTGATCAATGTCCATTCAACTGTTGAAATCTTACTGGCCTCCATATTTTTTGATAAGATGGGTGAATTTTTGGCTTTAATGCATTTCGTTGGATGGACTTTGCTTTTTGCTGGAATTCTGATGGGAGAGTTACTTCTTCAGGAAGCTCAATATCTACTCAAATGAACTCTACATTCAAAACTGTGATCTGAATCAACAATGCTTTTGATTGCAATTATTTTGTTGACAGTACTACGTCATTGTCATAAATTTCTCACTCTGCGTCACACTATATTATATGTATAGGTCTGTGAATTACACAGTTAAACTGTGGGCATTACATACCTACTTAAGTAACTGATTTGTGCTTTTAATAATTCATCATTAACTTGTGCTCCTATAATTGAGGATGAAAGTATTAAGCGCCGATTATAAGGTTTTTAGTCGCAGGTTAATTTATTGCATTGATTGATTTTTTGTAAGTATATGGGAAGCTTTTCCGCCTCCATCCAGGCCAAAATATTAACCATTGGAAATTAGAATTATATACATCATTGCTGTGTGAGTTGAGTTTTTTTTAGTTTTCAGATTCTGCTCTGTACAAATATAATATAAGTTTAAGTTAGTAAAAGCAAAAGAGATGGTAACATTGTAAATAATTGTATACCGGGGAACTCCCCCTAGTAGTGTGGCGTAATAAAAGTAATAATTTATCTATAATTTTTGTGTTATCTTAAGCCAAAAAATTTGTCTACAGGTAGGTACACTTATACTAGATATAGCTAGATTATTAGATAGACTGGAAATGTAAAAAGCCAATGCTCTATGACACATGCTTTTAAATAGTAGACAATCTTTGTCTTTGCCCGGGTTATTAGTTATAGTCCGCGCAGTAGAGCAAAACAATCTAAAACAAAAGCCAGTAAATGCTGGTGTATTTCGATTTCGACTTCGGATTATTTAATTGGACTCGGGGTGTGTAATTAATTATTACCGTTTATTGTGGAGTACAAAACGTTGCACTTTTCTCCTCCTCGCTGGCTAGCAAAAGAAACACATATGAGGTTGTGCGAGAGTAATGGGGTGATGTATGGCCTTACATTTAAGTAACGCTATAGTAATAATAAATTGTAATTTTTTTAATAGGAATGCTTAATCTGTGTTACTTTTGTTATTGTTTTGGTGTGCAATATGGATCTTGAAACCTCCATATTAACTCAGTGGTGATTAAAATTACTAGAACATTCTGAAAATGTAAATTATATGACTATTATGCATAGGAGTAATGACATTCAAATCTAAATATAAATTGTTATCATATTTAATCGGAAATAAATATGAGTGAGGATAAACTATACTGGATCAATGAAATGATGAAGAGAAATATAGAAATTAGACAAATTATTTGTAATGATAGGGGTTCCAGCTGGAACTGAAACACTTTAAAACTTCTCAAATATAAATAGTATAGCGAGAGCTTGGTATAAATTAGAATAGTTTCCTGTATGCGGCGAATGAAACTACATACTACATATTATTATACATTTACTATTTTATTATTGTTACTGTTACCGTTGATTGTTTTTTGTATAATTTAGAAGTAATTATACGGAGACGTAGGGTATAACGGCAGGCATTCTCAAAGGAATTAAATTTCTTAGTTGTATTGGCACACAATTATTAGATTTAGTGGTCTCGTTTCTGACTGTGTAAGGATTGTGTATTGATTGTTGATCATGTCTCCAGTGTCACTTGAATAGGCTATTGCAAAAAAAAAATGCAGTCGTGCACAGGTATATGCAATATAATGTTATGGCCAAAAATGTTATGAAGAAAAACGATAATATTATTTTGAATAAAAGAGAACTTATCTACTTGGCCCTATCGAATAAAACTGTAGCGTATAAAATTGGAATTATTAAGTTTATACCAAATAATGAAACATTTATTTATATAGAAACCAACAACGGAAGAAAATACTGTAGCAGTTTAATTTTAGGTTATGTGTCTGTCACCTTCACCACATCACTCTAAATACAATACTTGACTAATATAACCCAAACTATTCGTAAGCTATAAAGTTACTCGATCCATAAGTTGGTGTCTAGGCGAGGTATGGACGGAGATCCACATGGTAAAACTGGGTTACTAAAAAAATATAAAACAAAACAAAGTCAATCAAAATAAAAGATGAGGTAAAAATGATAATAGAGCATGCGCGTACTGTTGTAGAAAATACGATAATTTAAGAAACATTTTGACTCACAAGCCACCATCTGGTAAATGAAAAACTAAGGGCTGAATCGATCGTATCTCATCGCTGTTATCGCACATAATCCGAGCCATACTTACAGTGCGTATTGCGTGAAGTTGATCTAATAAGTAATTATATAATCATTACGATTTTGGAACACAACGAATTGCTATTAAATGAGGAAATATATGGATGAACCTGTCGAGAAGGAATGAGGTTCACCGCCATTTGAGTAGAAAAAGCGATCAGCTTTCTGTGACCTCACAAATTGATCCCCTAAAATACAAACGAAGGTTGGGCCCACCAAAGCACCCTGGAGAGGTGTCTCAAATATGCCGCCAATGAACAAGTCAATATCATCCACACTTTCGTAAATCTGTTCTAGGATAGGGATTTTCCTAGGACTAACTATGGGCTGAAGATCTTGGAAATCTCGGGCTTTTCCTAAACGGCACAAGTCTCTATATTCATTGTAACTGGGTAAACCGTGGTCACGTCCTCGTTGGATATTTAGTGCAATTAAGTCCATGCCTGGAGCATTTCCCGATCCCACTTTAAATAAGTGATCCCGTAGCTGTGTTATATTAAAATTATCATAATTAATAAAAAGTAAGGTTTAGTAATAATTGTGCAGCCATTCTTGAGAAAAATAGACTGTATAAGTATATTGTATTTTGCAGCACAGCTGCAAAGAAAAAAAATAAGTATATGCATGTACTTACCTCCGTCGTGACGAAATTGTCAAACATTTGTATGGGTTGGGTCACCAGGCCTTTGTTCAATAAGTCAATAAAACCAGGTTGCCGGAGCAAGTGAGGGTTATTGAAAAAATCACGAAGATTCAGTCGGCCTACTAATCCTCCGCCACTGTTCTGTAAACTATTCTTATGGTAATCCAAACAAAAACAAATTTAAGTGATGCACACAATGCTGACATTTATTCTGATACCCATAATTAGTGCGGAAATAAATATACCGTACTTGAACATTCCTTGTACTAAAGTATGTCCCATTCGAAAAGCCGCTGTTGTGAATGCATTAGAAACTGTGGGGTCAACACTGGGGCTGTATCCTTCATGAAATCCTTTGTACAGTGGTAAAATCCCGAACACCTCCATATAATTTCTTCCTGAAATTGGAAAAAAATCATAAAGTGACATTTGAAATAAAATACATTTTAAATATGTGTAGTTTTTCTTCCTACAACAATTTTCTCTAACCTTTGACTTTGAGACAATAAAATAAAAATATGCACTCACCAACAATAATTGGGAGCCATTCATTGTATACGATGTGTTGATATTCCGCAATTACAATTTTCCTAGCCTCTTGGTAGATAGTTTCGTCTTCCCAATTCAAATTGACACTGCTCAGTTCCACAGCAACTCGGTTATGCTCCCGAAGCCAAATGGTGTGTATACCTGTGAGTCCAATCTGAAAGGAAAGGCGACATATCACAGGACAGGAGTAATAATAATTGAGCTTAATATTTTTGCTTAAATCTTAGTACTTAGTATAGCGTTTAGCTTGGAATTGCCGATCCTCGTCGAGTTTATTCATTTTAGAGAGTATAATGTTCATAGTAATGATATGCAAGGCAACCTGTTCATTGACACGCTTATCTCCAGCAACAAAGCAATGGAGTCCACCAGAACCAGATGGATTGATGCAACCATCTTTATCTAATAAATCTAATGGGAGTAAATGCCGTCCTTGAGGATCACGAGTAACTTTAAGAAGGCCTCCAGAAAATTGTCGTAAAGATTCTCCTTGCTCTGCGTTGTTTCCATAAATCTGAGAAGCGTCCAGCCAATGCGTCAGCTGATTTAACTAATTCGACGTACAAAATGTCACCAGGTTATAGATAGAATGTGAAAACCTTTTTGCAACTACAGAATACTATAAACATCAACTAATGTAAGTGTAGAAAAAGCGCTGACCTGATCAGCATGGCCAAAATCACAGCTAATTCGGGGAGCAATCATAGACCGAGCGAAATTCATACAGTTCCCTGTCAAGATGGGATCATTGGGAGGGATGCTAATAGGAAAGCAAGCAGGATGTTGATTGTAACTATCTTTGCAACACTCAATCCCAGACATATCACCAAGGCGGAAGATGGGAACATGAGAAAAGTCATGGTCCACGAACTGTCCAAATTGCATAACTAAATGAGAATATCTTGGGTCTGGTTGATTAATGTCAGGGACAAGATTTCTTGTAATAAATCTTGGATTTGGCAATGGTCGTCCATCTTTTCGAACACGGGGGGACCAAATCCCTGTTAAGACATTAGCAAGCCAAAAACATAGCTCATTTAATTATTGATGGTAACTGGTTATTTCTCTACTTTATTTAAAAGATATTCAGCATACATAATCATACAAATTTTATACAAAATAAAATACCATCAGCGTAGTCTGGAGGGAGTAGTCGGAGTAACGGAGTATTCGCTTGCCCCAGTTTTGGAATCCTTAAATTATTACATGATCCGTCTATAGTTCTGTATCGTGATGATCCTTCACAGCTTGGAGTTGGTGGGCACGTTTTACCCAGCACCGTGGACAAAAAATTGTATTCTTGTAAAGCGATTCCTGATTCATCTGGAGACAGATCGTAGCTGTGGAGAGATAAGTAGTAATTAATTGCTACCGGTTAATTGCTGCTGTAGACAAACGTACTGTACCAAACAGCTCTCTTTGCTCAATTTTTAAAAGCAACAGCTTGAGCAGTTACTAATATGTTAATGATAATAATATGTATCTAGGGTTTAAAGTAGAACCCTAATTTTCGTGTTTCTTTGTGTCTCATTAGAACATTTTATCTTGGAAATTGAAATATAAGTAAGGCATGTCATACATACACACAATTTCAAAATATACTTTTATTTGCACCTTGTCGAGTCTTATACCATTACTTGCCGTAGATCTGGAATCTCCAAAAAATTATGCGCATCTCTGATTTTCATTTTCTTATATTAAATGTGAGAACTAGAAAGAAGGGAGTAATAATATAGGTCTGAAAATGAATAAAAGTTATACATACGTGTCTTGAATATAACTGGAAGCCTTGATGACCAGGAAATTATTTTTAGCCACATCAAGAACTTCAGGAGTAGTCTACACTCATTAAACCGAAAAAGATCAATTAAATCATTTCACACAAAACAAATCAACCGCAACGACGTCCATGCTCCATTGCATTCCTTCTCTTCATTACGACGCAAATCTGTTCTCCAACAGACACCTTTCCTCCTTTTTTATCAAACGTCCTTGATCGTCAGCAACGGGGCATTACTTTATTCAAATTCAGCTCTTGCTATAACATGCTCAAATCAAACTAGTGTACCCAAAACCGCACGACTAATGACCTTACCCTACAGTCCTTTCAATGGTAATGATTTGACAGTCATAACATACCATTTGTAGTTACCATGTTGTACATGCTTAAAGCTCGTAGATACGTATTACTTAACTAAAACAAAACGAAAACGATATGGAATCCTCTTACAGTGCCCCTGGTTTACGAAAAGTATCACCATCGTTGTGAAATCAAACCCAGACATAAACAAATCTCAAAACAGAACAAAATACCTTAACGATGCGACGTGGTAAATATACTTTGCAAAAAAATGTCATTAGAACATTTTGAAATTTTTAAAAATATGCACTTAACGTAAAAATATAGACAATTACTTGAGTGTTTTAAAGACTTAACTCGTAAGTACAAATTTGTACTTTGCATCGTTTGCGATTATATTTCAAACTTAAGTAAACATTCCTTATGTATGGTATATGGAAACCAATGTTTAAAGTAAATAACGATATTTTTAAACCAACTTTAAAAGATGAATGATCTTACTTGAAAGAATTGTAAATGTCCATAGGCAGGTGTTCCTCTGTCTACCACAATATTGAGTTCCAGTAATTTGACTTCAATGTCCTTGTATATGTTACGGTAGCCGTATCCAAATCTAGCTGCAGATTGCAACGAGTCCTCGCTAATAGACGGGATTTTAACTTTCGGCCTTTCGTAAGGTCGAAAATGATTCCCAATGCTCTCAGCCCCAGTTTCTGAGGGATAGATACCCGAGCAACACATTCCCTTTGATTGTTTCCTAGAAACACGTACGGAAATATCAATTAAGAATAATAATTAGTGCAAATTACCAAATACAAATCTCAGATGGGAAAGGTTTACAGAGAAATTTATATATTAAATGTGTAAATTATATAAATTGTATAGTTACCGGAGGTAACAGCATCTGTCCTTAGCCTTTAAATAATTGTAAGAATATGAAGCACAATGGACAAAATGATGACAAACATCGCTCCTGTCACAAATTACTTCTCGACCACTTCCCCCCGCAATATCTGTCCCAGCTCCGAATGTATACACTGGAGTTTGCTTATGCTTCGTCCCACCACCTCCGTCAGTATTATGTTTATTAGTTTTTTCCCCTGCCGTCCAAAATATTTAAATAGTTAATAGTTTCAAAAAATAAATGCATAAATTAGACGCATGTAACGAGAAACTCACCGTTGTTGTCGAACTTATTTCGTCTCTTGCCTGGACCCGGTGGGCTCCATCCAGATCCAGCTTTCCATCCTTTGCCACGAGGACTTTCGGGGAAATAGATTTGACGCTCAAATTCATCTGCGGAGTTATTCCCTGCCCCCGATAAGAACTCAACAAGCTCACTCTCAGTCGTCAGGATGACCATCAATGACGGAGACGGAGATAGAGATGTCGTAGTCGTAGTTATTGAAGTACTGTCATTATGCACCTCAACATTCATTACGTTTCCAGAATAAATAATTGTCAAAAGTAGGATGCAGTATGAAACACAGAGACAAAGAAGATTTAACTTATTACCGCTCCACATGCTGAATTTGACTATTCGCTTCTGGCTTATAATAATAATATTTATCGCACGAGTAATTTTAAAATCAGTATATAGCTATAATTCTCTAAGCTTCGGAATTTGAACAATTACTTAACTACATGCAATTCAGATGAACCACTCACAAATTCATTTTAGAGACATTTTAAAATAAAAGGAGAATACTAAAACACTCTCTAATTTCTATCTGTTTAGACTAAAGCCTGTCCACGTCCACTGACAACCCCTAAAACAAAATGAAGGCACGATGTACAGCAAAATACTCAATAAATTGTAATTTGTATTTACTAATAGTCTATAGACAATCCGTACTGCTTGGAAAATTAAAACTGGGCAAAATATATTACACTGCCTAGGACAATCAAGAAAGGAGTAAGACTGATCAAGATCTTGTTCTCGCATCTTACATTATATCACGTACCATTTACCCTTGACGAGGGAAATGCCCAAATTATTTTTTTTCCTTAGAACTGATTAGATACGGTTTACGGGCATTATACATTATGTATCCCTTCATTGATTTTGTTTTTCAATTTTCTTGCAATTATACCCCTCACTGCTTCCCAAATAATTCTATCGTAATCTCTACTCGCAAATGGATCATAAGTACATATATGTACCTACTTGTGTTGTAGTACAGTTACCATATTTACTATAGGTAATGATCTAATGCAGTTTTACATACTTTTTTGAGCTAGTAAAGTCACAATCAAAAGATGAGCTTCGACAATGACAATCCAAAATCTCTTCCTATGTCTGCATTATATACATTTTTGTTTCAAAGACTTATTTTAGTTGTTTGCAATTTCAAAGCCAGCCACAATATAGTTGTTTGGAGTGGGTATACCTAACTCGATAGCTATCAATATATTGTGTCTTCACACTGCGTATGGGAGAATCAAGCTGGCTGCAAAAATGGTGTTTTTCTGGAAGAATTTATAGAAAGCAAAAATAAATAAAACATTAATTACAATAATGAAAAAATAATCATTGATATTACTACTGAAATACATGGACATTAACTTGTTAGTCATTCATGGAAATACTGCTTTGCTAGGAGTGCAGATGTACACTGCTTCCAATGTTGACAAATGTAACCAAGAGTGTTTACAAACACGTTTGTAGCCATGTTCACAAACGTGTGGACCAGTTTTAGATAATACATTTGTAAACTGTCCGCTGTTTACAAGGATGCATGATGCTGTTTACAAATCCACAGCCGAGTGTTTACAATTATGAAAGTGTATGTTGCTACAGCTTTCCATGCTCCACTGCAAACACACAAATCCCAACCTGTAGATTAAAAATCAATTTAAACAAGTTACCTACATTAAAACTTTTTTTGTTTTAATAAGAAGGCACAACTGAGCCAAAAAAGCTATGGTTACAATTGTAAGTTGAAATTCAAAATCTAGTACATTGGAATATAAAAGTGTTTTCATGTCATAGCTATATAACCATGTGTACGGTGTCACAAAAGCAATAATACTACCAGTAAAACAATAAGATTGAGGATTCAAAAAATAGTTTTTATTTCACTGAATTGATTAACGCATGTTTATGCATAATTTTATATTATGACGAGCTTATATAATGTAGTTTGAGTCTTCATGAGACTTAACTCTAGATAACTGCACGGTAGTTGAATATCGAACTCACAGAAACGTGCAATATAATAAAAACAGGTACATAATAAAAGCTGTATGTATAATGTATAATACGCATGTAAACATTTGTATACCAAACCACACACCACCATTCACCGTACCATTGACTGGCACTATAAAAAACCAACAACTAGGAATTCCAACGAGTTTGTCAAATTAAACTCTGCACTTTTTATGACCAAATGTACCACTTTATATGCTATATATTATTATCTTGATAATGATCAATTTAAAGTGTTATAGCATTTTATAGATAACTTACTACTATATTTTTTAAACAAGATTTATAATTTAAATTTACTTATAATTATTTGAGAGAGATAGACAGAGAGAGAGTATGACATAACTCGGTTTTACTTATTCCGCCAACTAATTGTTAGTTGTATAACTTATGGACATTAGTATTAAGATTCTGCTTCTGTAAATTTGAACAAAGTCATGCAGATAACTATCTTATCACATATTAACTAAAAAAAATTTGATTCAACGTCTCACGACTGATAATGACATTTTTGACTGCTTCACATGGTATACAGTAGAAGCAGTGGCTACAGTAATTACCTACCTAGAATATAGACTTTTGTATTACTGAATGGTAGACCATGCTCAAGGGGTGTAAATCGAAAATATTGTTATTCCTGTGATTTTATAGACAAAGCATAGCCGCTCTTTGAATCTTTGCACTATTACACATTATTAACATTGGAATATTACTGAAATTGAATAATTAATTGGTTAGACTAACTGGTTAGGCTAACCTCACATAAGCTGGTTATAGTTAGCACGAAAATATCATTAGTATACATTACGTATTACTATTACAATTATTACATGACATTTTTTCCACTGGCAAGTAAGGCAAAACCTATTACTGGGTTCATCGTTTAAAAATCATTTCTCTTATTTTTATCTTACAACTAGGTAAGTATTAGGTATAGCTTTGCACCAATTTCATCGTCGGAGTCTATCAATATACTAAGTTAGAATATACCTGTAGACTGAATTAAAGCAAATAATCTATGTGCACCGACAAAAAACATGGGCATATTATAAAAAGATTATGAAAATTTCAGTAGAAACTGATTACTACTATAAACTTTGAAATTTGTTTTCGATGAATATTAATTATTGAATTGAAATTGCGTATTCTGGTTTCTGACTTGAAATTAAAAAACTGGGTGTAATTGTACGGCTTAGGAATTATTATAGAAGGTGTGGTATTTCCAGCAATTAATACACATAATCACTGTAGAATATAAACAAGAACGAAATTATACTCTGAGAGACTTGTGACGATACAGCGATTTTCGATGGCTAAGGTTTCATTCTTACATGAAGTGATCTATATATTAACCGGTTCAACAAATATGAGGTTAAAATTGGTCTTTACAGTCTTGTCAATATCAGTAATACTAATTCAATAATATATATGATAAAATCAAAATGAAGAAAATAAAGGCATTTCAAAGCTTGGTTACATATTTATGTATTGTAAGAACTTAAGACTTCAGTTTTGAGTATTCGTACCGCCTGCTTGCAGACGCTGTAAAAATCCTTCCCGTTGCTTCCGTATTGCTTCGGTTCTAGAAACATCTGTAGAAGGGGGTAGTTGTTCATCCAGCGCTTCTTCCGCACCAGAAGCATTACCAAGCCTATTACCTGTAACAAATAAAGGTGATTTTCAACTTGCCAACAAAACAGATTCGATATAATCTAAAACATACGAGGTATGTAATATATGAAGGTAAATGTGTACCATGTAAAAAATAGAAAAAAACAATAACTAACCAGGTCCCAAATCATCTTCAGAAAAATCTACATTATCTAATAACAACTGTTCGAAAGCTGAGTCCGCCTGCCCATAAAAGTGAGAAAATTTAATTATTAACTCAATAACTACGATACAATGCAAATCTGGCTAATATCACAACTAAAGTAGAGCATGGTTTTTTTATTACCTCAGGATTTTCTGGAGGATTCCCAAATACATGAAATATTGTATATCCTGGAACGAGTAATTCAATTACTTTTAAAATGTGTTCATTTATTAGCACGGTATAATCATTTACAATAAAATGGTATAAATATTCGTAGATGAAATTGATAATCAATTATGAAATACAATTATTCCGAAATATATTGTAGGACGTACCTTCATTTTGAAGAGTTGATAAGTACAGTGTGAAGTATGAGTCCGTTAGAGTTTCTGGCTTTGATAAAAACGAGTTTAAATTAACCCACTGTGGACCAAAACGGCGCATAGCAAACCAGTGATCCTCCATGTTACAAATGATGAGGCGCTGTTCTCTGTGGATGAAAATAAAACTTTACATTTAATGGCATCATAAAGAAAGCATAATATGCTACAATTTGTTTTGCAAACCCTCAGTACGTAGCAAGAAAGTAATAGCGGTTTAAAAAACTTACAAGAAACCCTGTGCTTTAGCGATTGCAGCCCTGGGGTCATCAGAACCAAGAGACACCAAATCAAGACCAAGATTTTTTAAAGCTTGGCTTAGAACCTGAACTCCAAAATAACCGGTATCATCAAAATTGTCTGAAGGCTTCTGGAATAATAGGCAAATAAAATCATCGTTGTGAAAATAAAATACTGGCTATACCTGTAAACATTCAGAATGTTCTGAGCAATACAACTATGACCAGAAGCTAAAATATTTTAAAATTCTATATTTACATTAACGAAATCTCTATATTCCTGGGTATTCGTCCCACGTTCTGCCATTGTTACTCTTTCCTTCTCATCCAGTTGTTGAGCTATTGTTGACAAATTCACAGCGTTAAACATGTGGCACTGAAGAGCATTATTAAGACAGTGTTGACCACACAAAGCGCCGTCTTGCTATTATATAAGCGCAAATATTTTGAAATTAGTAATTTATTCAAGACCCTATATTATATTATTGGGACATTTCGTAAATTAAATCAATATTTTAGCTACCTTTTCAAAAAATACTTTTCCCAAGGCATTCTCGACGCGCTTATTGCTGGCTACCGAAGTAATACTAGGGTCACTCATGTTAACGAGTCTCTCTGAAAGGCAATGCGAGAATCGGTATATGTTAAATCTGAAAGGAATCACAACAATTAGTCCAATTCAACTGATTTAAATGGCGGGACTTAAAACTAGTTGCAAAACCTGTGTCCGTAGGTTAGGAATGATGACAAAATTTGGTAATCGTAATCACCAATTAGAGGGAGAGAGAGAGAAATTTACATACTTAAAAACAATTTCTGACATCAGACATCAGAATAGCCCAAATATTCTGCACCCAGTCGAAGAAATCTAACGTGTGCAATTTTTCGATATAACTGGAGATTGTAAATCGCCAGAATCCCAAAATATAAAACATTTAAGGTTATGACGGTAAATATAATCAATATTTACAAACTTCTATCCGGCATTACCCACAAATCCACGAAAGTAACCACGTAAGATTTAACAACAAAAATTTTAACACGATTGAGAGAAGTTTAATGTTGTCTGCCAATAAATTATTAAAATTACTAAATTATTAAAAACTAAATGTACGCGTCAGTTAAGCAAATAGTATGTTTGGTATCAAAATTTATGGTATGACACAAAATTTAAATTTTAAATCGTGTGTGACAAAATTGTAGTAGCTCAATCGCTAGTACCGAATTAGTTTATATAACCTTCTATGCCCTAACTGCATGAGCATTGGATTGCATGTGTATTTTCATTCCTTGACATTTATTTAATAGTCAATCCAATAACGTATTACTGATTACTAAAACAGTTGAAAGTTGAATTTGCCCTTCGCAAATCAGCCATTATTTTTACAATGCTTTACCGTAATCAGTAATAATGAGAAACAAATCTGATAAAAAAATTACAACAAAACTCGTGAAATTTTACTTCTGCGCCAAGTTCTAACCTTTTAGCAAATTTAATTCACAACAGCATAAAAACGGACAACGTTGATGGTTGATATTGACATACAACTATTGCCAATAGAACTTACAAAAACTGCAATATAAATACAAGGAGTAAACGAGGTAATCTCACCCTAGTCAATAAATAGCAATTAATAAGAAGGTTGTCAAAAGGTGTTCGGTTTTCTTTTTGAAAATAAATGCGAATAATAATAATTTTAATATAATAAATACATATATCTTTTGTGAAATTATATAATAATATAGTAATGATAAGTCTGAACACGTCGGAATCTTAAATAAACTACTGTGACAATTCTATGTATTTTTTGTCAAGCTAAGCACTATTTGTAATTCAATTAAGAGTAACAAGTAATGCAGATTCGCACCGTATAAACTGTTTCTGATGGGGTTCGTCTTAGGGCAGGGATATTGAAGGCAATGCGTGGAGAAAAAACGGTAATACTGGAAGAACTTTAAACTACTGACTGGTTACAAGACAATCAATCGTCACATAATATATTATCTTATATTCACATTATTCAAACTAGTAAAACGGGTCAGCTAGACACTGAATGAACGGACTGATACTCGACGAGACACAATTAAATGATGATTATCACACCCGTACCGTCAACCGTGATCGACTATACAGGCACAGTCAACTGAAACAAGTGCGAGTGGTTTGAGTGGTAATTAGTAATCATTTGTTTTTATGTTTTACTTTGAGCGTTTCTGAATTTTCATGTCCAGCTTATTAGATAGTCACTAACGACACTAACTTAGTGGTAGCTTATCTATCACTTAAAATTAGTTAAGGAGCTGATTTTTAAACCATTTCGGGATCCGACTACAGAAGAGGCATAGGAGAGGAGTTTGGGCGCCATAAATCCCCCCCCCCCTGACTTGTTAGAATCGTATACAGGGAAAACAGCGGTGGGACCTTTGGACCACAAGAGAACCCTACCCTGATTGTATTCGTTACCCGGAAAGATTTAACAGCGTCTCCCTTAACTAACTGTTCACTCGTAGAAACCCTCTCCGTATGACATACACCCTACACTTAACTTACTAATTTCTATTTTGATTAGGCATTTGGTCAGACGGTCAGACCAAATGGTAGACCATTACAACCAATGGCCTAACATACAATAAATCTCGACTCACTCCCAGGATACTAAACCAGAGGGTAAAGATACGAAAGAAGTTTTGAGTTAAATACGAAATCCAACACTAACACACTAGTTACGAGTCGTCCATAAATGATATAATCGAAATATCCCCATTTCTAGGACCATATGACCCCGCCGTCATTAGCTTAACCATTGCGTAAATGGCTATCTTTAGCGTGGGATGTCATCAGAATGGAAGCAGACCCAATGACCCTACCCATCACGTCATTTATGGGTGATTCCTTAGACATTCAACGGCTAGACATGTCATTTGTAATTTAACCATTGAACTTTCGTTCCTTCAATAAAATTCAATTCATTGGGATTGGGAGCCATAAGAAGCGGTTTGAACATACCCGCAACTACGTAAAGGCGGTTCCAGCTTTGAAGGCGGAAGATTTAAATCAATGAAGAAAATCTTGTAGTCTCTCTCTCGCCTCCGGTCGTCTCGTCTCAATTTTGTTGTCTCAGTCTCAGATCTCGGTCAGCGGCACAGGCCACACAGTGTCTGACGACTAGTGAGTCCGGTTCCGGTAGGTCGGTGGGTCGGTTTCACTTTCACTTTACGCTGTTTTTACACAAGTGAATGGTGGTGGAATTTGGCTGGGCTTCGGCCAAAAATCAGGACGAGACGACGACGAGAGTGATCCAGGACGAAGCTCAGTTCAGATTTTCATATCGAATTTTCCGAATCCGACGGCAGTTTCAAAAGCTGAGAGAAAAAAACGAATTAACATGATACTGTGATCCATTTCCGATTTGTTGTTGTATAAAGTTTTCACTGAAACTAATTGTAATATTTCACATCCGTGCCTTTTCATATTATTCGATAAATTCTCTGCATTGAATGTGGACATTAATATCTCCCGTTATTTGTTATTGATCTGGATGCTGAAAATTGTTGATGTTGAATTTCACTGACTGCTGGTAGAGATGTTATACTTCACTTAATGCTCAAGGTATGTAAAGCCATTTAATAGTCAGTAATTATAAGCTCTTAATCCAGTAAAGTGTAAAAGTATACGTAAACTCTATTCATGATGTAGTAATCGTAATCTTCCGTATTTCTTCGTAATTACACTACTAAACTACGACTATAGTTTCCAAGCTTCTAGTTCGTTGAAATGTAGTCGATAGGTTTTGATGGATTTTTTTGGAAGTCTTAAATTATTTAATTGGAGGATCTTATTAGAAAATGGGAATGTTTGTAAATCTGCACTGCGGTTTCTTCCCCTTTTGCATCGTTAATGACGAGAACAAATGTTTTCTCTCTTTTGTGTTTTGCAGTATGTATATGTTCTAAGAAGCCTTTATTTGCTGGAAAAACGGAGCTGTACTCCGATCTGACCACTGCCGACGCCGACACCGACCGCTGCACAACAAGCAAGAAAGATACGAGACCTTGTCTAAAATCGAAATAACTTTTTATTACTCACCATTGTCATCATTGATCATTCTCGTCGGACTATTTCAAACGCTGAGATTGAGAAGAAAATACCTGAAAACTTTGCCCTTATTATTGATTATGCTTGTAGTTTCCTGGCGAAACTCAACTAGATCTGATTCTTCTAATTTAATATTCCATTTCTGACTTTGCTTGGACTTTCAATTTTTCTGCTGAACGAATGAACTCGCCGAATAAAAAGATCCTTGCGCGGAAGAGATGGGAGTTGCTTAGAAGAGCTATCCAAAAGAAATCTATCGAAACAATAGACAATCCAGGATCGAAGCGGAGCTTTGAAAACTACACGGAACTTCTTTCCATCAACCAGGAATCCAAGAACCTGCTTAAAGTTGGTATTTATGTTGAAGACAAGATATATGAACTTTATGTTCATCGGGAAGAAGTATGCTGGCCTATGGATTTGAAGGTACGTAGTCCTTAACGTCAGTCCATAGAAAACAGTACTGCAAGTAAAATCATTGGGATACGGTGTAGGAAGTCCTAAAACCTGATTTAAAGTTTTTGCTATTTTATTTTTTAGATACTGATGAATGATCTTAGCGATTTTGACATGGATCGGACTGGTCGAATCACAATATGGCCATCTTCTCAAATACTTACCTATTGGTGCCTTAAAAACTTGAATCATTTTGAGGGAAAGTCTATCTTAGAATTGGGTTGTGGATTTCACGCATTGCCGGGCCTATCTATTGCGAAGTACTGCCAAGGTATCAACTTTAAAATTTTCAAATTTTGAAATACTTTACCTTTAATATTATAAGGCTTAATCCGTTAATCTTTTATTTAGCACTACACATATTTAGTTAACTGTGTACCTACCTTGATTTGTGGCGATTTCCGCTTATCATTAACCGCCTAATCGGATTTTACCTGTTTAGTAGTAGTTTTATTTTTCCGTTTGTGTTGCGTAAATGGTCAATACATGTATTTTGTACGTAAAGTTGTGTCCAGTTTGTGTATCCTGACACGGAATATTGCCACATGATCCTAGATTTTTGTCGTTTGTTTTACTTAGCCCAAGAAGTTGTGTTGTCGGACGGTGATCCAAAAAATTGTGCTGAAATAATTAAAAGTTTGAACCTAAACGATCTTGAAACTAAGTCAACAAGTGTCTTGCTCCTCCGTTGGGAAGATTTTAACTCTCCAGAGTTAGAGTCAAGATTTGACGTGATTATAGCGGCTGACATCGTGTACATCGCGTCCACGTTTCATCTCCTCGTGGAAACCATTGCAAAGCTTCTCAAACCGAATGGAAAACTTGTTCTTTTCAACCCTTCTAGAGTCAACAAATTAGCTGAGTTCCTTGCTACGGCGAAGGAAAGCCAGCTATTTGCTAGTATTTGTATGAGTGACTCATACGACAACTTTATCACTACCATAGCTGAGAAAATCAAAGAATTAAATCCCTGTTACGTACCTGAGTGGCATTATCCTTGCCAAGTCATCCTTCAAAAATATTAAGAAACACATTCATTATACTTGTTGACATTTATAATACTCAACTCTTCCTCCTCATCCTGTACTTCCTCTCTGGTTGTGCTTACCATAACCATATTACCACTTAGTATTACAATATAGTATTGCATTATTGCATTCCACGCGTAAAATATCCTGAAATTACTGTAACTACAAAAGAGCTTCGTTTTATACCAAAAGCAAAAAAGAAAAGCAACTATTATCAACTACCACCCCTCAACTATATCTTTCATTGTAAGTCTTGTCATTCGATCCTTGTCGTTTTGTATCAAAGTAGTTGTTGGTGTCGCACAGGCAATGTTAAGAGTCAAATATTCAACACGCTTATTGCTTTTCACGTGTACCAAAAGTTGTGTCTTATTTTTTTTTAGGTTAATATATTATTTTTATAAAATATCGTGACGTGTTGTTTGTAACCAAAGATATAAGTTTTTAATATTTTTTATAATAATTTGTAGATGATCTCATATACAACGTAATCTCTACCTGTAGAAGAATACATACACATATACCTCAACCTTCAATTACCCTGATCTCTTAAGGTATTACCAAGCTAGACATCAGTAACCTTACATTCCGTCTTTCACAAGTTTTGTTTACGTATCAAAAGTATCAACAAAAATCAAAACTACAAGTAGTGTCTTCTTTGGCTACCTAAAACCTCACCGTTATCCTTGTTGTAGTACGGCATCCCCTGTTGAATAGGTAAGAAAATTGTTTTACATTATTTCAGATACTTAAATTAAAATGAGTGTCCTTGATGTAAAATTCCGTAATTACCTATTTGGACTTGGTGAGTTATTTGAGACGAGGCTGAGGTTAGGCTAGATAAAGTTGCTAAAATTTGAAGTGTTGTAAATGTTGGTATAAGCGCCGGGGCTCTTATTACATTTTTTGGAGTGGCAACCTAATTATTTAATTTTTGAAAGCTTACGGTCGAAAAATGAAACTAATTTATACAAAATTATGTGTTGCCTTCCATTAAAGGTAAAATTATGTATACTAAGAGATTACTTATAACCGAATTGTGATCATACTATCATACTATTGTTTGGCTATTTTAAATATTTTATGTAATGCTACTAATATGCATAGGAGTCCTTTATAACCCGGCGTTTATTTTAAGTAGACCCGGCGCTTATTTGCGTCCCGGCGCTTAAGACCCTGCACTTGTCAAACATTTACCGTATCTACTTCACAACTTCTATTGCCAAGTATTTGCCGTGCGTTTTAAATTGTATAGGAAAGTTTGGAGCTTTGTACTAAAGACTGCTCCGTTTAAGAGCGTATGCATGTGTTATTCAAGGAGCGAACTTTCATACGTAAAGTTTTGGTTTCTGATCTGATCGTAATAGTTGAGGAGTGAAAAATAGTTGATTTTTGGAATCCTGTCATAAAGATTTCGATTTTGCTATTCAACATTTAATTATAGAATTGCACAAAATTTAATTTCCAAGTTTTAAGCTTTGTTAAATAGTTTTCAGTTTTAGTTTTCTTATAAGCCTTGAATTACGATTGGTACAAATGAGAAGGGACTATACGATTTTCATTATAGAATGAATTGTGCATTGACATTATAGAAAGACTATTTTGAAATAAATCGTTTGAGTACAAATAAACGGCAATACAGAGTTTCATATTTGGAATTCGAAGTTTTCAACTACAACACAAGCGTTACAAGTATAATTGGATGAATTAAACTTTGTGCTTGGGAATTTGGAAATAATATTTGATTGTTTGTTTTGCAGTTACTGATATCTACTCTACTGTGAAGAACCCTGTACCCTTGTACCTGTAAAGCAAACATAAAGTAGTAGTTTTAGGCATCCGTGGTTTCATCCACGTGTTAAAAATAATAGTGTTGATATTAATAGTATTAATTTGTTGCTCATAATATTATCAAACTAAACGATAGCTCTAAGAAGTTAAAAAACTTCCATAACAAAAATTCAAATCAAACTACTGACAGGTTGCAGGTCAGCTGTCAGAGGTGACTGTGAAGAAGCCGCTGTTGTTCTCCCATATTATTATTTATTTATTATTTATTAGTTATTTTTTTAAAACCTTTAGTAAGTAATTTGTAAAACATGACAGAATATTGGAAAAGTCAAGAAAAAGCCTTTTGCGATATTTGCAAGTGCTGGCTGACTGATAATAAGAGTGTAAGTTTTTTTCCACCAAACTAAAAATAACCTAATTTGAACGAATCTTTACTGGATCGCGGGATTTAAATTCTAGGTTCAATCCTGATTAATTAACTCACAGATCTCTTATTGGTTTTACAGAGTATTGACTTTCATAAGAATGGAAAGCGTCATAAGGAAAATGTTGAGAAGCGGCTGCGAGATATCCAGAGGAAAAGCAAAGCCAACGAGAAAAGAGATAAAAAATTTGAGCATGAAATGCAACGAATTGAACAAGTAAGTTTACATTTTTATACTGTTGTTATATAATATTACTACTTTAGTAAGATAACAGTGTATTTAACATTCTCCTTATTGTATGTTTGCACACAGGCAGCTGCGGCAGCCTGTAAAAAAGATGGTGAAAGTAGTGCAGATATCTCAGCGCAGCTTAAGAGCTCACAGTCTCTAGATACGCTTGGACATGAAAAGACTCGTAGTGAATCAGACCCTGAAAGAAACAACGATATTTATAATATCGGTCAGCCCAAAATATTGCATCGAAAAGAGAAGAAAACAAGTAATGAACTACCGCTACCTAAATCTACCTCACAGTCCTCAAGTTCACTTGGATCATGGAAAACAGTAACCGCGCCGTAAGTGCTCTCATGCATTAATGACGAACCAAAGTCGTCGTGTATTTAATAGATTGTATAATATTTTGTTTGTAAGCAATTTTAATATATATTAATTACTTTCCTTCCATAAAATAAATAGAGCCTACGAAGATTTGGAGCTTCCTGAAGGATACTATGGGAAACCTGTGTATGAGCCCAAAGTTCCTGAAAAGCGGAAGCTGGAATTTGCAGAGAGAACAATGACCTCCCTTGCGCCGAGTGCTGCTCCTTCCTCAATAAGTAGCTCCTGGATAAAAGTAGAAACGCCGACTGTGGCTTTTAAGAAAAGAAAATCTAGTAAATCCAATATGCGCCAACGAGATGATGACGACTAGCGGTAGCGTCGGGGTCATTAATTATTACATACCCACAAAATTATTCATCTTTTAAATGATAATTTGACTTCCAGGCGTTTAAATCACCTTTGAATTACTCATGTTAAATAGATTTTTACTCCCTTCATGCTCTTAACCATCATGCCCCCCCTATCTAATGTATGCGTTCGATGTTCACTCTCCAAAATTTGAATTAGAAGAGCACATACTTGAGGACCTAGTATTGCAATTTATTCCAACTCAACATTTAAAAAATAAAAATAAATCCAATAATTATTACATTGTATATACTTATATGCCTATAGTTAAGTTACTGGATACCACGTACTATTGTGTTGATTAATTATATGCATTTTGGGTAGTTTGTACAATTACTGACATTATAAAAGACGTTTCTCATTGTTTTAAAATTCTAAAATCTACTACCTACGTAAGTATAGTGTCCATTCCATTTGCATGACCTATCCATAGCGTTATATAGTGTTATCGAATTTTATTAGAATGCGATAGTGTCAAATTCACGTGTCTTATGTTTGTAATCTCTACTTAAATCTTATTAAAAGAAGTTTACGACTGATGTACTGGATCAACGGTCGTAACTATAGAAGGTTGTGATTTGATTTGCAGGCTCAGTTCGCACTCATAAAATAGAGTTGACACTTTGACAGGGTGTTTCGATACATTGTTCATTCGTATTTGTTAGTTCTTTCCAAAAGGCTTTTGTGACACGGTGCCACCGACCGAGCTCTGGGCAAGGTTCTGAGAATTCTAAATGTGTTGAAATTGAGATTCTGTGTCACTACTGTATAATAATTATTCCTCCAAAAATCATGTTTACTGCATAAATGACCTTAATAATAATAATACAAGTTAATAATAATAAGTTAAGTTGTGTAAACATTGGATTTTGTATTTATTTTAGTCTTCCTTTATTATTGGGTTGTTGACATTATTAGTTGAACGCAACGCAGCCACAGATTATAATGTATTGTCCTAATGCAGTATATTATGGTATTTTCTGTTCCCTTCATTTAATCTAATAGACTACTACTTCTATGTAGCGACTATCCTGTATCTCTGAAAATAAAGAAAGTGAAAATCCGGAAAGCTAAGAAAACAACTGTCTCTATACTTTTATTATCTCGTGCGAATAATGTGGCATTAATGCGTGGTGAAATATTCTTTGCAAATAATTCATAGTCGACCCATATCGCCCATATGCTTATAATTTAAAGGTTTCAAATTGCAACTTTGGATTTTTGGAACTTGGAAGAAAGAATTAAAAATGGAATTGAAAAGAATTTTGTTTTCAAATGGCTGAAATATGAAAAGTTTTTCGGCAAAGCAGGATAAGTCCATCTAAGCAAATTGTACAAGAATAGCGAATAATGAGTGAAAGGTGACTCAAATTTTTGTATACGTGTACTGTAACTGTGAACTGGCGAAGCGTCATTGCAGATAGTTTCATAAATCTAGACTGACTCTTGTGGACTTTTCCAGGGCCGGATAATGCGGGCAGCGCAAGCAGCCCCCGCTGCTTGAACTTTCAAATAAAATGTAAATGGAACATTTTGCACTTTTCAAAAATGAGTAAAAAGAATATTTTGACTTTTCAAAAATATGCAAATAGAAGTTTTTGTACATTTCAAAAACATGGAAATAAAACATTTTTCACTTTTCTCAAAACATGTAAATAGAACATTTTGCACTTTTAAATCAAGTAAAAAAGAACATTTTAAACTTTTCTAAAAACATTTAAATAAAACATACATTTTGCCTAACTAAAGAAAACCATCAATAAAATCAAAACGGTGGTTTTTATATGGACACAAATTGCTGCTCAAAAGCAATTCCTTCGTCCGGCCCTGGACTTTTCCTATATGGCTAAAAATCATTGAATGGAATTGTCCAGTTTTGCCAAAGAAACTAAATTTTAACTATTTAAAAAAATTGCTTTGGCTGAACGTTGGCCTTTACCATTCAGCAGAGTAACGTATCTTAATACTAGTTAGTTGAATTCTAGTAATAGTACATGTATGTTAACGCAAGTAAACTCATTTTTGAAGAGAATAGACTTATCCCGGTTTGCCAAACATCTCTTCCTATGTATACCGTACAACAGCCTGAATGGTAATAAATGGTACCAGTTGCAGTTCATCATGACATTAGCAGACAAGTTTACAAGTTATAGTAGATACAACATTTTATGGTGTATAGTGTGTGTGTCGATTGTGCTGTTTGTAAAAAGTTCCCCTTTTGGATGTAGAGGTTTGTACGGGTTGCCCACAAACAATGTCATCCAATCGTCAGTTGTGCTTTACCCGCCCATATCATACCCCAAAAAGGGATGAAGTTTAACGTTGGTTAACTTTGATAATAACAGGGAACAAAAATGAATAACCCACCCCCATTTGTTTGGAAGGCGTTTAGAATGGACAACCTCCGTTTATATGTGGTCACTGGTCTTTCCTTTGGTGACTTTGGTCCCTTTGTTTGGCTAAACGATGAAGTTTGAAAGAGTGCGGTTCGGAAGAAGAAGCGTGTGGATTGGATAGCAAGAAATTTCTAAAAGACCAGATTATTGATGAAGCTTGGGAATTACAGGAGGAGTTTCGTCGGTGCCTGGCTAAGTAGGCTTTGCCATTTAATCGCAATTTTCCCGTTATGAATATATTGGACATGAAATAATACACATACACACACAGTACATTAAATCTAAAGCTAAAACGTTACTACTTGACTTTATGTCATTAAAATATATATATTGTTTTTCGCGTAAATATTATTTCCTCTCTGCAAACTGACTGAGTTGCTTTACTAAACTCATATTAACTAATAACTCACTTTTATGCTGTTCGCTTCTCTTCCAAGTCACAGCACAGCCCGTCACAGGCCAGGCCAGTGCCATGTATCTCAAGATCAATACTTAAAAGAAATACACTTATTTATATTTAATTAACTTACCTACTCTAAGTTCTACTAACGAGCCAACTATGAACTAAGGTGAAATTACAAGTGAGTTAAGATTCATTCAATTTCATAATAATTTATTAGTAACTCACTAGTCAGTGTGTGAACGTGAACGCTGTACTTACATTCATTTACACGGCCAAGAGAGTGGAAGTGGACTACTGTGAGAGTGAATTGATTGGATTGGGATTGGGATATTGGATAGTAAGTAAGTGGTGTGAGTGTGAGTAGTGAGTGGTGTGTGTACGTGCCCGTGGAATATAATAGTAAACTTTTAGACACGAACCAAGTACTCCCAGTTCATAAGTTGAGGTTATAATAATAATAATATTATACTCTTCATAATAATCAGTTTTCACTATTAGTGCTAAAAGTGTTGTATCTACCTACCTACCTATTCAAGGTAAGCAAGAAACACGCATTATTTAATTGTTAATCACATAATGTATAATGAGAATAATTAACTCACTAAGCTGTAATATAGGTAGGTACATGTATATGTACTTACTAGGGACTGTGTGTATTCGTATAATGCGTATACCTACGTGTGTTCATTTGTTTAAAAATTATCGTGCCATGCTCATAATTACCCATCCTGGAATTTATTCGGATTCGGATCGAATCTGCGTTTGGAATAGGGAAAAATTAGAAAATAATTTTATGTGTGTTAAAACCAAACTATATAATATGATATATTATATCAGTCATCAGTTCATAACCTTCACCTTCTGTTTGTTGATATTTTTTTTAGAAACCTAAACCCTTGAATGAGCTAGGATCAATTTTGTGACAGTTATTTCATTCGTCTCTCCGAGGCACTTTTCGTGTTTGGTTGTCAGTCAGTTGGTCAA
>JAQFZE010000550.1:0-25005 GCA_034695245.1 Dicyrtomina saundersi | reverse complement strand
CTAGATATCAACAGTTTATATGCACACAGCATGAAGAATCTTATGCCAGTATCAGATTACAAATATATGGAAGCTGAGGACTTGAAACAAATAAACTGGACTAATCCTAATCTTGGAAACGAAGAAGGAAGTTACGGCTACCTTTTAGTTGTGGATTTGGAATATCTAAAACACTTGCATGACCGAGATTCAAACCTTTCTCTTGCAATGGAACAGCAAACTATAAATTTCCAGGATATCAAGGCACAAACAAATTTAGACAAACACGCAATGTCTTCAATCGATTAATATATTTCACGTCCACGACTGATGTTGACACTGCACAATAAATACAATTATACAACTCATTTTAAAGCTTTGCGGTACTATTTGTCAAAAGGATTAGTTTTGTCAAAAGTACATTAAAGGAGCAGTTTAAACAACAAAGTTATTTCCAAAAATACATTGAAGCAAATTTAACAACACGCAAGATTGCTAAAACACCTTTTGAAAACAAATCACTAAAGAAAAACTCTAATGTTATTTATGGAAAAACCTTGACTCAAATTCTTGAATTTGTAGAAGCACATTTGTGCACAAGTGCAGCATAGGCAGAAAAATTTTTCGCTAATCCTAGATGCAAAGACTTTGATGGGTTGTCTGAAAATCTTAGTGTGTTTATTCAAGAACTTAAAACATACCGTGTAACTAATTTACCATTAACTGGAGTTGCAATTTTAGAGTTTGCAAAAGTTTTTTTCAATGAACATTGGGGCCCTTTGTGTAGGACGTTCCACAACAAAGCTTACCTGGATTACTCTGATACTGACAGATACGAAATGCATACAATTGAAAATTTTATTACGTTTTGGGACGACATCTTTAATGCCAAAGAACATTTTGATTTTAGCAAAATTCCTCGTGACCACAGATTTTTTAAAACATACGGAAAACAGTACCCAAATTTGAAATCCCTGAATAAAGATAAAGTGGAAAAATAAAAATTTTGAGTTTAGATTTGAAAGAAATAATTATTTTAAAACCAAAAATGTACAGCACATTGTTTCCTAATGACGCGAAACAGCAGAAGTGTAAAGAGATTCCTGCAGTTGCTATGCGTCAGTGTAATCTCAACAAATACAGACAAATGTTAGAAACTAACAAACGTAATAAAATAGATGTGAATTCAATTAGATCTAAAGACCACAAGCTGTACACAATAAATTATAGCAGATTAGAATTTAATGCTTTGGACTTGTCCCGTATATTTTCAGATCCAAATAATTGTAATAACAGTTTACCATTAGGTCATAAAGATTTAGATGAAAAGTAAATTTTGTTTTGTAATGTAAACTTGTAAATTAGTTTACCATCTAAAAGAATTAATAGTTATGTATATGTTTTTTCACTACTTTGTGTTATTAGATAGATTTTCAGATCCAAATAATTGTAATAACAGTTTACCATTAGGTCATAAAGATTTAGATGAAAAGTAAATTTTGTTTTGTAATGTAAACTTGTAAATTAGTTTACCATCTAAAAGAATTAATAGTTATGTATATGTTTTTTCACTACTTTGTGTTATTAGATAGAATAAGCAGAACCAATTGATTGTGGGATTCTATATTATATTGCGTAATACATACTTTTAACTATAGTCGTAAGAAGTGTTAGCTTTACTTTTAATATTTAGCGTTAGTTTTACTTTGTAGTTTATTAAGTTTAGAATTAGAGCACATATGCAACAAAACTAGTTAATTGTAATATCAAAGTTTAATTTGTAAGTTGTGAATGCGTATAAATATTATATTTGCTGTTGAAGTGTGTGCACAAGTTTTAAGAACAGTAGTGATGCATTTCAGTTTAATTATTAATTAATATTGTGAAATTGTAATTGTATTCAAAAAAATTTTAAAATATAATAAAATCTTGTAAATAACAATGTGTATTGTCACCAATGGCGACCTCGTTTAAGCTACTGGGTCCAGCCTGCAGCTGAATAGCGTAAATTTTGCAACGCGCGGAAACAAAACATTTTCTACAAGGATAAAGAAGCGTATTAGCGAAACAATTGAAGAGAATGGTAGTATATGTAATTGCACATAACCACCTTGCATTAAATGCAGCCTGTTCCACTGCATTAGCTTTACACCATTACTAACAAACGCAAGGAGCTTTTTTTAAATTTTGTAGGACATAATTCAATGCAAAGCTTAAGCATAGCTCAAGTTTTCACACGGCATAAGAAGCGATATAAAACTTTTTAAAAGTTTCTCATCGCTTCTCTATCATTTCCACAGTCCCATCAGCATCATACGCTTCCCGTCTCTTCTCATACTGTAGCCCACATCCTTCCCCACATCTCCGCTGTCCCCACCGGGTTTTTCCCCTCACCCCACCACTAAACCCCTCCCCCAAATACTCATCTCCTACTACTTGTATCTGCTGTCATGGCCTCTAGGTCACTAGACCGTGGGAATGAAGTCAACTGACAAGTTCGCCCAACCAATATATCTACTTTGGTTGACAAAATGTGTATCAAATTAATAATATTAATCAATTTAAAGAGTTGGGGATTGCGTTAGTTTTCACTCGATAATTGGTTCACGAGTGGACAAATTTGGGCACGAACGCCTTTAGTAAGTGGGTCCTATGTCCCATGTCCGAATGCACTTTGTACGACAGCCTTTCGTACGAATGCGTGTTTTGTTCAAAAGCTTTATGTACAGAGTGCTCTATGACCGAAAGCTTTATGTGCTTCAGCTTTAAAGCTCCCAGTGTAACTGTTCATTTCGCAACATAACTATACACTTATCCATTTCAGGATTGGATGCTCCCATGAAGTTGTTGATTCGAAAGTGGTAGCCCTCAGCTAGAGCTTGGCTTCTCTGCTCCTTTGCAATGACTCGGTCGAAACAGTTCCAAAATGGTACTGAAAATATATTTTCTGTTGTTTTCTTGGTGGTTTTGTTCGTTATAGTAGCCACAATATACGTTTTGCAAAAATATTGAAACAACGAAGCAATGCAATGAGATGCAGTAAAAAGTGATGTAAGCGCATCAAATCCTATGGAAACATCATTTCAAGGTAAAAATGCTAACCTTGTTAGGTTACGCACAGTTTTTCGAACACGATGAGCTTCTTCCGATGTGCTGTTGTATAGTTTATTCAATTTCTTGTTCTTTATTACGTGCCACATTACGTTCTGAGCCAAATGAAATAGGCAACCGTAACTATTAATCGGATTAAATATTTCTTTTGAAGCCTGTATGGCGACTAATTCAAAATCCGTGAGGACATTTTTTGGCTCTATTGGTGTTCCATGCTCGAGTGCCGTTTTAGACACAAATTCAAAAAAGTCTAGATAAACAGCCTTTGACTTTCCTGGCAGAAAACCGTATACCAGTGGTACCGAATTAGTGCTTCCTAAGCCATGAATGGTATAGAGTTGATAAAACATCTTTGGGCGAACCTTGAAAGTGCCATACATAACAATAGTTGTACACGCTGATAACACCTGTAATGACCATACAACATTACAACACCCGGAATTTGCCATCATGATCATATTTTTACTATTGTTACGTTCCTTACTAAGCGCAGTAAGTATTTAAAAGTCACCTTAATAAACGATATTGTTGACAAAATTATTATTCTTTGCTTGATGTGCTTTCCAAGCCCGTCGAATAGAACAAATTTTTTATTATTCTCGGTCTGGGTAAGATGAAATCGAACAACGAATGTCTCAATAGTTTTTCCATTAATTGGTCCCGCATGAGCTGACCGACGTGCTTTTAATAATGTTCTTTTTAAGTACTTTGTTGGCCCAAGTTATAGCATGGCTTCTTTAACTTTCTTGAGTTTCAGTTCCAACTGAGACACCACATCAGTCATTTTCAACGACGGCTGATCAACAACTACAGATTTCATTTCCGAAATAGCTTCCAAAGCCTTCATTCTAATAGGAAATAACAAATTCGTTTGCTTAATTAATCCTTATTAATATAAAACATAATTGATACTACACAGTACTAAAATTTACTACTTGAATTCTAATAGAATGAATTTTTAACTTACTTTACGGTATTTCTTTCGTGGAATGTATGAACCCCAGTCAATGTGAACTGTTGTCTTGTATAGTTGCTATCATATGTTGTTTCTTTCAAATTCAGTTTGCATTTGCAATTTTTCCTGTAATTTGCACACCGAAAATAAGTCGTCGTGATCGAGGTAATGTTGGTGCGAACGGGAGGATCAGTTCCATTTTTTTTATTAAATGTGAATAAAAAGCCATCACAAATTGCTTGTTTATTTTTTTTTTGACCTGCTAATACTTTTGCGTTGACTTCTGCCATTGCATTGTTACAAACCAAATAAATTAAAATTAAAATCCAAGTTAAAATAAATACACTGCTGTTAATCCCACTCCTTTTTTTCTCTTTAGCTTGCAGCTGATAATTCCGTATTTTCCCACAAACACTTAAAAGGCGTCGCATAGTTTAGTGGCGTTATTCATCTCGCAGTAAATAATCTACAGACTAACTTACTATGCACGTCGGACATAGAGACTTCGTACACAATGCACGTCGGACATAGAGACTTCGGACACAATGCACGTCGGACATAGAGACTTCGGACACAATGCACGTCGGACATAGAGACTTCGTACAGCGTGCACACACTTTCGGACAACGAACTTCGTACAAAAGACTTTCGTACAAAGTGCATTCGGACTTGGGACGTGAGACCAGTTAGTGGACCCAGTTCGCTTGTGGTCCTGATTGCCGTTTTACACTGCCGTGGTACTTGACAATTTAATTCGCACTTTGATTTATATTACGCTGTCTCGAGTATAAAATATATAAAAACACACTACACTAATAGTACAACAAGACAACAATACACTAGTAGTTTTAGCAGCCATTTAAAATTGCAGTAACTTTAATTGCAAGTAAGGTGGCTTTAAAACAGTTAATTCTAAAGCAGAAAGCTGCAGCCGCGAAGTTTGTTGTCTGCAGTAAAGGAGAAGGAAAAATTACACTGTATGCCTTTGTGATACATATAAGACATGGCAGTGCGTTCATTTCAGAAAGCTATGCGCGCATAGGCTACACACGAACGAAAGACATCCTGCATACTCTAGTTACGCATTCGTTGTTGCTCTGCGGTACTTCAGCCTCGTAGTGTGTACAACTAAAAGCTCCACCCTACAAGTCACACGCGACGTTTGGTCTCACGTTATCATTTGTCTGCTGCTGTGTGTGTTAAAGGGGTTTTACATTTTCTGCGTCTGCGTTCTCCCGAAAAAAGTGACTCAAGTCACACTCAACGACTAAAACTAGTAGAACTTGTGAATATTGAATCACATGTAAATGAAAATTTTAAAATTGTCAAGATGAATAAAAATAGTAACACTTAAATTCAGGAACCTGACTATAACACAGGTTCATTAAATGCTAAAAATAGCCTGAGCAGTTACACTGAGGCTGTAAAACTGAAGGAAACTGCCTAGGAAACTAGCCACTGCTAAACTATATAACGACTGCCAACCGCAGCATGTAAAAGAAGAGATTTCAGTTCGAAATACAATTTATAATTTGCGCGGTGTGAGTGTGTGAGTACTCACTATTTAGTCTACAAACTCTTATTTCGCTCCGAGCCCGGCGTCCTCTCCTATACAAACTTAGCCCAAAAAAATTTCTCCTACTGTTTTCCATGGGAAATGCAATGAGCATTGAATATGTGAGATTTGAATGCTTTGATTATTTCTCTTGCAGTTTGCCTTCGCCCCCGGACAAAAAATTCTAGAAATGGATTGAAACTGCGCCGGGATTACTATTTAGCCTAAGCAACACTGAATCAGGCTCCTAAAGCTGCCTGAAAACGGATAGGTTAAATTTTTCCCTCCCGCCTGCGGCGGGGCCAATATAACCTAACCGTTTCCAGTAAGTTTTTTCTACCCCCCGACGAAGGCAGTGTTCGGCTAGATATTACACTGCGTGACCATTTTGTTCGTGTGTCTTCCAAAATGCTTGACATTAATTTAATTTCATTATTCACGACGTGGGGATGGCCGTTAGGCTCCGGTCTAGCTTCCGAATTAAGTTCTCTGACTACAGCAACAACGGCTACATTAACAACGTTCCGTGATTCTATTCCGGATAATTAATATTATGACTGATATTACAGTTACCAAAAGATCTTTTAAAGCAAACAACATGAATGAACATACTATGTTGTGCTGCGATTTAAAAAAACTAAACGTTTTTAAAGACGTTAAATAACGATTCTTGCGGAGACTTAACTACATTGTGAATTAGCAGCAGTTCTCAAAAAAAAATTTAAAGTTGAATTTTCTAATCTTTGCTACGCTGCATTTTTTTATTTTTGTCAGCAATGATACTTGCAATTGCGTGATTTTCATACTTATATCAAAAGTTTTTGCCTACAAAATTACAACAAATTATTTAAAAAGTGTACGTTAGCCCTCAGGAGATAGTAGAGAGGCCATCTACTGTTTAGCCGTTTAGCTAAAAATAAAATCAAATTTTAAAGGATTCTAAAAATTTTAAATTATTTTATTTTATTATTCTGTTCGTCAATGTTTGAATTGAAGTGAAAATAAATTGTAAAGTTGATAAAAACGTGTTGTTTAATTTAAAATAGCTCGCGTCAGGTTGATTACGATCGCAAACAACAGATTTGTAGTCTAGACTTGTTTTGTGAATTCATTAACTTACTTTACTACTTTAAACCAAATTTTCAAGTACGGAATTTACCTTCAAATACAAAACCTTCAACCCAAAGCAAACTGTATAAGAAGACGAAAAGCATTTAGCATTTATCAAATTTTTAACATGCACCGTTCATTTTTACAGAAATCACACTATACTAGAGCTGGTACCACTTTTGGACCAGAGCCGATACCCTGGCCGTTAAAAAATAAACGACACGAGGAAATAAAGTGTACTAGTACTTTAATCTAAGCTGATAACGACTTGGGTGTTGTATGAAAAAAATAATGAGAGAAACGAAGCAAATGTTTGCGTAATTATTTTTGCTTGCATAGGTACGGTTTCAGTTCTTATGTGAAAATAAGTTAGACGAAACAATAAAAGTGTACATACCTATAACAAAAGCTTTGCATGCATGTTGAAAGAAGAAATATTTCAAGACATGAAAATTACTACGTTCAAAAATATTTGTATTTATATTAATTAAAAATTTAATGTGAACGTAAGTTATTCAATGAGACAGATGAAAAAATCCTCATGGAAATTGCAAAAGTAAGTAGATAGGTATTGGTAGTCAGTAGTAAGACTGCGCGAACTTTTACACGCGTATACAAAGTGACGCTAAATTCGGCATGCGGTTGCGGTACGGTTTTGAGTAAGTCAGTCAGGGGAAGGCAACTGCCATATATGACGTAAAATAGAAAATGGCATCAGATAGCTATTGGATCTTCTATCCGGCCAACTCATAAGCATGAGTTAGTTACGGACCCCTCACCAGCTCAGACCTACGAGGAAGAAGCTCCGGCTACCAGTGCTACAAATTTTTATTTTAGTACATTTACGTTTTTAACATTGACTTAGCAATAACAAAACCAGATTTTCAATGGTAATAAAAGTATTGTCTGGATACAAAGTCGAGATAGCTGCGCAAGGTGTCCAAAGAGTTTCATATCCATACAATCAAATGGACACGGTAGGGTTTGGACACCTTGCCCAGCTGTCTCGACTTTGTATTCCGACAATATAACAATAACAAAACAATCATACCAATTTAGAACACTGCCGGCTACAAGCCTTTGCCACGTGCAATTTAAAGTACCTAAGAACTACCCACGGGGAAGTGAATCTCACGCCGCTACGACCTAAACGTCATGGAAAATTATATTTGTGACCCTGGGTTATTTCTACAAAGAATATTCATTGCCTCTTACAAAGCGAGGTCATATCGTAAGTGAAATTATTTTCTGGTGCTAACGAAGCGAGGAAACTAAAAAAGACACGGTCACCCAAACGAACACCCTCACGAAGAGAGCCTTAATCGGTCCGGCTAATTTCCTAACCTACTAGGTTAAGTATAATTGTTCATTTAATTTTTGTACGGCAAAAAAAACTCCTATATGGTTTATTGAAAAATTAAGTTTCATTTCGTATTATTTAAAAGTCTATTATTTTTTATCCGCCACGAGTCATTAATCGTAATTTGTTTGATTTTTGCACTATTGTGCTAGTTAAGTGAAGTAGCTTTTAAATAAATACAAGGCAAAATAAGACTTGTAAAATTATAATTAGTAAGTACTGTGTTTTGTGTGATTGCATACTGTTTGTCTGATATTCGCATATTTCAAATCTTAGGATAGTTAATATTGTAAACTACCATTAAGATTCGTATAGTATATCATATTGTGGGTTGGGAACGCGAATCAAACCCTCCCTAACCATAGGCATAATGAGAGTCACCATCATATTCTTAGCTTCATAATTCCCTACTGTTAATCGTGCATATTACACTATGACGCAACGACCGGTCCTGAGTTCCTGAGATACCGAAGAACCACCAGGTTTTCGTTTATCTCTTCGCCCTCTCCTAACTCAGATTGATAGACCCTGTTAAAAAGGTTCAGAGAAGTTAATTAACTACCTTTCAACAAATTAAAATAGTTAAAATTCAATTCTAATATAGTAAGGCAAAACCCCCATTTAATTTTTGCCCAGCTGGTGGCAAGACCTAGGAAAAGAAGCGGAGAATCAAGAATGCCTAATGGACATGACTGTGCCAACATTTTAATCTACAAGCCACAAATATTTAAATTGGACATCTGTTAAATCTTTAAAATGTTTCATAATTTTGTCGTTATTACGAACCAAATGTTATTGCCGCAAATTTGTAATTCAGAAAATGAAAGACAACCAAAAGCAGACGATTCATCATACAAACAAAATAAAATTGCAAGTTACAACATAGTACGTAAGTAGAGGGAAGTAGTGGGGATTGCCTGGTGGGTTGAAGGTGGGAATGTAGGGGTGAGGGGTAGTACCCGGTGGGGACAAGGGAGATGTGGGGAAGGATGTGGGCTATAGCATGGGAAGAGATGGGGAGCATATAATACTGATGGGGCTATGAAAATGATGGGGAAGCAATGGGAAATTAAAGCGTTTCACATTCCCTGTATATTCAGAGTGTGAGTGAGGAGAAATAGACGAAAACGGAAACTGCATAAAAAATACAATTTAAATCCGCCATAACACATATCTATAAAGAGAGGGAATGTCAAAAACACCCCACCGCTCTACCCGCTTTGATTATTAATTAATCAGACCCCTTCATCATTACTAGTTAAGTCATAGCCGACCCCTCATTAATTATAATTATTTAATGAAGATCAAGGATAGAAAAGGCGCCACCTTTCAAACTAACAATCTGACCTTTACAATTTCCAATTCTACTACAGATTGTCCTTCGTGATCTACAACTGTGTAGAACCGACAAGTTAGTACTGGTAGGACAGGGTTATTAACTAAAACTTTTTACTATTACTTACTACTAGTAACTACTATACTTGTACACTGCACTGTACTTCTATTCATCCTGACTCATTATTTTGTCCATTAAATTCAAACCTGTAAACGATAAATATATTTAGACACACACACACACGAGAGGAAATTTATAAATTCAAATTCGATATTAAGCGAAACGTAACCTCAAGAAAATTGGAAAATCAATAGTGTGAACTTGAACGGAGGACGACATAATATTATAATCAGTACAGTTCAGCTCCGACTTCCGTTCCTCGTTAAGTGAAGACGAAACCGCGCTGCCATACAGGTAACTAATTAGTTATTGCACTTTTCAGAATCATGTAAATTGAACATTTTACACTTTTCAAAAAACATGTAAATATAACATTTTACGTTTCAAAAGCATACAACTGGAACATTTTACATCTTACAAAAACTTGTAATTAACATTGTACACATGTTTCCTACTTTGTTTGTATGAATTATTAGCTCATTATGAATTTAGTTTAAATTGGATATGGGTCATTTTGGTGCTTTTCAGACAATAATACCTGTACGTATGTATGAACCATCTGTAGTAGACGCGACCGAAATTGACGGCTGGCAAGAATAAATTTTGCATCAAAGCAAATGGAACTTTTCAAAATCAAGTAATTAGATCATTTGTCACTTTTCAAAAACGTGTAAACAGATCAATTTACACTGATTAGGAACATGAAAATGGAACATTTTACGTTTTCCTTTTTTCAAAACTACAAATTACTAATAACTTAATCATTGTGTATTAGGTAATGGATACCTCTAGTCCTTCACCAGTTGAAGACAACTTATTTAAATAATAATTTACTAAACGTGGAGCACCTGAGACTGATTTTGAACAGGGTATTTATCATGGTAGAATTATTTTACATCTAGAATTCGTCAATTAAACCCTTGTTCGATTAGTATGTTACCTGTGAGTAGCTGTCAAAATTGACTAATATTCTACAATTATTAACAACTACAACCAACTAGGAACTACTACAAACCTGTACTTATTTGTTTCTATGTATTTAGGTCGAATGAACGGTTTAGAACTAGAGTTAAAATTTATTTGTCGATCTTTTTCTATCATCCTGAAACATGCCAGCTGTCTTGGTCAATTCAGAGTTAATGGTCAATAATAATAATAATAATAATAATAATAATATACATGGATGCTCTGTCCTACTCTTTGACTCTCTGGACTCTCCATGTACAATCATGACAGGTTGAGGTTAAATTATTTATTAAAGGTAAAAATTAATTGATGATACCGAAAAAATAAATAAAACAAACAAAAATAATGAACGAGATTTGATATCTTTGGAATGCATATTATATTTTTACATATATCAGTCTCATATTTCATCATACATCAAGAACGCAAAAAGGAAACATCGCATAATAAAAATCATAATCAAATCATAATAATCATAATTCGCAATTTCGAATTGACAACTCGATTCAACCGGGCGCTGGGAGGCATGGCAATAGAACTTGGTCGAGACATGGACGCAATAGCCGGAGATGGGATGAGGGGAGGCATAGGCGGTAACTGTTGCTGACTTGGTTGAATTAATTCCATCTGACCCTAGACTGCATCATCCAAAAATCCACCGTACTGTTGATGTTGCATCTTCTTTTTCCACTATATCCCAATCATTAACAGTACAAATCCGATAAACACAATAGGCATCCCGACAACTAAGCCTAATGATAAATAAATAAACAAATAAATCAATGAAATCAAGTCTGATCAATAGTACTGCGCATTAAACAAAACAATAAATAATAAAAAAAAAAGAGATATGGATAACTAACCATAATTAGTCGATGACCCTACCACTTGTTTTGTGCATTTACTTTTATCAATAATGATTTAAATCACCTCTGAACCAATGCTAGACAGTCTACTCACACATAACTGCGATCCATTTTGCAGCCCCACCCAAAACTTTGCATCTGAAGCACAAGTTACACAATCTGTAAATAAAATAAAACTTAATAATCTTGTCTACACAAAATAAAAAATACTCGAATTTATAAATGGAAATAAACAATAAGAACTAGAACTCACTCATTTTTTTGAACACAACAAACACAATATCAGGCTTTAATCTCTCTTACGCAAAAACTCAGCAAGCACTCAGCACCCTAAAATACATGATACTACCGGCAGGTCACATAAGCCAGACTTATGACGTTAAACAAAAGCCAAACCACAGCACAGACATAGATCGCAATTAACACACAAGTATATATGGAGTTTACGGAGTTTTGTGTAACCTACACGTACAATATATTATTTTGATGCTAAAATTACAGCAAGTAAACCTATACTGTAATACAATAAGACAACTCTGAAGTAGCAATGACGCATACGTATACACATGTATACACATACATGTATACACGTACATAAATACAATTTATAAGTAATTTAGTAGCGTACACATGAAATATATCATTTTTATACTTAAAAGAAGCTGAATAAATTAAAACGATAACATAATAAAACAGCAATGCTATTGTAAGAAATAATTTATAAAAACAAATTAATCTCGGAAAGCTAAACAAGTTAATGCGGAAAGTAAAAATTAAATCTAATTTCTGTTAACTCCGCAGTTTAATAAATTGCAAACTCAAGATCAAGTTCAATCCACAATATTTATATGCGAATTAGGTAAACAAAATGCAAGATAAAATTTATACTATGTAATTAATATCAATAAATTTATTTTAAATAAACCATGTTTCTATTAATAAAATTCACTTTATTTCTTTTTCTCTTTCACAAATCATTATGGCTCATATCTGCTGTATTTGCGCTTGTAGACTGTACAACTCACCCAAAGTAAATTTAAACTTAAACTTTAAAACTCCTACCCCGTATCAAAAATTCAGAGCTATTCCGTACCATTATTTCTTAGACGAACTTCGACTACAACCGAACGATTATTTTCAAATTTCTGATTCAAATATAGTACAATTTGAATGCAAACAAAATCATCGCTACCACCATACATGTCTCCTAAACCAAATTACTAACAGTTTGACAATTCAGATCCACTTTATGACCTACCCGTATCCGGAAGACTGAAGTACAGTTTTTTACCCCATGAATAACTCTCTTTTCTGTGATAGTCATGGTATAACAAAGTTGGACCAAATGATAACTTACCCGGCAAAGACATCTACCTGCTTGTTGAAAACCCGTAAGTAAAATATTATTATTATTAATGTTTATAATTTAATTTAATTTAATTTATTACATAGTGTGCTCGAGTCGATATATATTTTATTAATTATATTCTAATAAAAAAACTCGATATTTTTGTTAGAATTTTTTGTAACAGGTGTCGCTTCAACTTCAAGTTCTGTCCCAGCTTAAACTCTTGATCTGACTTTGCAAGCTACAGTTAACAATCAGGTAGACATAGATACGATGCTAAAACTGGAAAAATATACAACCGCCTCTGCCTAATCTACAGCTTCAACCATCGCAGAACCTTCTAAATTGAGTACTTTACTAACAACTCTAAATCCGGCCAACAAAAATTCTGGTCTAGGGATAGGAAAACAATTTGATAGTTTACAAGATCATCATTTGAGTGACAAAACCAAAGCTGAAAATGAGAAAAAGAACAAGCAAGCCTACTTCATGCGTAAACCTAAGTCCTTAGAAAATAATGTACTGTACATAGAAATACAAAAACAGAAAAAAAAATTAGAAAAAGTGAGAAAACGAATTTAGGGGTACACTCTGACGCTAGATAAGCTAGCTGTTGATTTTAACTCTCTACTTATTCAAGTAGAAGCTAATAATAAAGAGCAACATTGCAACCCTCAACCAACAACAACTCAAAGTGATAACCATAAATATCAATTTTCATTAGGGATAAATGAAACAATTGCTTTAGCTTTACCAAAAACCCAAACCAACAACGACCCCAACAATTTCACTAATTTATTGGAAATCGATAAATATTTGCTAACTGACCCAGACTTGGACTGGGAAATGTTTAAAAGCATGGTTGCAGATCTTGACAAATAATATACTCAAAATGTAAAAACAAATTGATTATTATATAGAAATATAGTTAAAAAAATTAAATGTTAGTTATTTGTTTTTTCTTTAGATATAAATAACTTGATTCACTATAAATATTAGATTTAATAGTGGATAATTTTGTTTTCCTTTAAATGTAAATAATTTTATCAACTTAAATCATTAGATGTAATAGTAAATAATTTTGTTTTGTCTTTAAAAGTAAAAATAAGATTCAATAGTGGTTTATTTTTTTATTTTTAGATGTATATAATTTTATCTACTAAAATCATTAGATTTAATATTAAATAATTTTGATTTGTAAATATTTTATTGTTACTACTAAAATTAATTTTTTTTATGTTATTAATTTGTTCTTTAAATATTCTATAGTGTAAAACATATCTAGTTAGATGAAACAAAACCAACAAAACCCAAATGTGTGTGTGTGCTTTTTAATTTAATTTGTTTTATTTAATCATCATCAAAGCATAAAACATTAAACAATAATTGTATTTATTTATTTATCTAACGATTCTAAGTAAGTAAACAATGTTTCCATTTCTAATTAATTCAGCGTAATTACAGGTCCCGGCCAGCTGCGATGTTTCATACTATGTCCATGAGATACAGGTACGAGAATTGACAGTTGATAGTCACCAACTAGTTGATTGAAAAATACTTTGAGCTCAACAGAAGTCAGAGCTACAGTTGCATGTGTCTAGAATGGAAGTTTAGTCACATCTGCGGATGTTTTGTCGACAACATTACCGTTGATGTTAATAACAACGTCGCAGGTACGCTTCCGTTGTTCAATTTTTAGACGTTTTTGTCCCAAAAGGTGTTTAATCAGTTCAAGAACCGAATTGCTTTTAAATTCAGAAAATTTGACTGTTGTGCACTTCACCCTGTCTCAATTTCTTCCAGCATAAATAAAGTTAGTGGACCAGTAAGTATCAAAATCTTTTTTAACCAAAAGATTAAGGGTTATCTAAAAATATGAAAACAAAATATTAAAATCTTAATATAACTAAATTTTTTGAATATTTCCCAAAAATGAAAGAAAGAAATTAGAATTATTCACAACAATCGAATCTGTTTTGGTAAAGTCACTCCAGAAGTTTGTAGTTTGAAAACGCAAAGTTGATTTCTCCCACACCTGAGCTGTAGTGGGATCGTACGCTCGAAGTCCAGCCATGGTATAAGTAATTAATTTTTGTTTGTAGAATACAATATTCTTGTGACTTGAGAAAATTCAAAATGAAGAGGAGATATTATCTATATTTTTTAATTTAAAATTCGTTAAAGTCAACTAGTAGTTCGTATTTTAATTTTTATGACAGACTGCACCTTTATCTACGTACTTATAAAAACGTACTACTTAGTAAGTAATACGACTTCTGAACCACTACAAATGAATTGAATAAATATATGACAGTCGGTATTTTTGAAATTTCTGAACAAAGCGACCCGTTTCAGAATTTATTATTGATTTTGTTCAGGCTAAAATAAAGTTTAAAATTATACATATCAGAATTCTACTCTTCAGTAAATTTTTTGCTAGATACAGACATTAGTAAATTATGACGTTATTAAATTATGAAGTACTTACACTTTTTCCATGGAACGTTCACTTGTATCGAAATTATTTTGCTTTTTTACTACTTACTGTCAATTACATATTAATATTTATGACTCACTACAAACACGAATATCTTGCAATACAGGATAGTTATATTTGTATTTATCTTTATATTCCAATGTTACACGTATTTGTAAATCAAAATTATTTGAATTGTAATGTTCAGGGTGTAAAAATACAAAATAACTGTTAGATTTAATTACAAGTTTCATAGTTTCAAGCTTGTAAATTACTCATACCACCTTCTTTTTCTTTTGAACTTAACGCTGGCGCCTAATTTAAATGAGTAAGTATTTCCATTGAAAAATTGCTTGCTGTCAAGATAATAATATTTTTACGTGCTGTAGTTACTCAGTTATTCACAATATAGTATTAACAGTACACAATATTGATTTACTAACTATATAGGTAATTGATATACATAACTAAGTATAACTAATTGGAAAAAGGCGAATATTATTAGGTATGTTGTTGCTGTGGTGATGGATTGACTGGAACAGGGTAGTTGATATTACTATTTCTATTTTGTCTGCCATGTGGAATCCAATCATTGAGGTTATCCAATGTAATATGGGGAAAATTATGCCGTGACGTTGCTAGCGCAGTATTAGAGATATCCATGTAACTACTTTTATTTTTATATTTATGTTTTACTTTGCTTGCGATGAGGTGTTGCTTGACCTGGACATGATGTACCTTCTTTGGCGGGGGCTGATATGGCTTATTCATAATATGAGCTAGTGTTAGCATCAAATATTATTAAATTACAATTGATTTTATTGTGGATGGCCGTCGCATAAAAACATTTTCTAGATGATTAGGGAGACTCGTCTCACTTTTTTCTCCATCAAGGTAACGAAATCCTAATTTTGGATTTGTAAAGTTTGCCGTCAATTGGTTTTCGAGGGAATTTTCTCAACATTTTATTCTCGGCAATAAAGAAACTAACACTTGAGTAAAACTTCATGGTTCGGATTTTGTTTTTCTTATAATCTGCTTTTGAAAGTTTTTTAGCATTTAATTCTGTCAATTCTGAAAATATTAAATAAATGGTTTCCAATATTTTTAGTTCAGTCACAAATACCTGGCCCACACTGTAGATCTTTTGTGCTGCTATTGCACATTCATTTTTAATATGAGCAATGTCTAAAAAAGTCGAAAGAGGCATGTGGCTGTATTGTAGTAATTAAAACTTCAGAATGGGGTCCACAATACCTTTACTGTGTAAAGCAGCTTCTTTAAGATTATTTGCACAATGAGCCGTCTGCATTGAATTCATCTTATTTGAAATTGCAATAGCCATGGTTTGATTTTCATGGTTTAATTGGAATGACAGACTTGATTTAGAGATTTTTAAAAATTCTTTAAACCTATTTACCTGGTGTGACGAAATAATGGAATATTTTTGTAATAATGTTAGGTAACTTTGAACTTGAATATCTGTTGTTGCTTCTAAATATTTCCAAATTGCAAGCTCATGGTTAAGCTCGAGTTTTTGTAAAAATATGTTAGTGGTAGTTCCATGGACCTCACCTGATTTTCTGCTACCCCCATTGTTATCCATAACTAAATGAATTTGAGTAGAATTTAATAACGTTGACGTTAATTGTTGCTGTTTGTGTTGCAATTTAGCCGTTCAAAGGTTAGTTGTCAATTTCTTTATTCCACTAGGATCCACAAAGATTCGTGTCCAGAAGAGAGAATATACTTATAAAAACGTACTACTTAGTAAGTATTACGACTTCTGAACCACTAAAAATGAATTAAATAAATATATGACAGACGGTCATTTTGAAATTGCGGAACAAAGCGACCGGTTTCAGAATTTATCATTAATTTTCTTGAGGCTAAAATAAAGTATAAAATTATACATATCAGAATTCTACTCTTTAGTAAATTTTTTGCTAAATACAGAAATTAGTAAATTATGACGTTATTAAATTATAAAGTACTAACACTATTTCGATGGAAAGTTCACTTGTATCGAAATTATCAAAATTATTTTGCTTTCTTACTGACTACTTACTGTCAATTATATATTAATATATATGACTCACTACAAACACGAATATCTTGCAATACTGTATAATTATATTTGTATTTATCTTTATATTTCAATGATGCACGAATTTGTAAATCAAAATTATTTGAATTGTAATGTTAAGGGTGTAAAAATTAAGACATTAAGCGCCAGCGTTCAGTTTAAAAGAAAGGGAAGGGCGTATAAGTAATTTACAAGCTTGAAAATATGAAACTTGAAATTAAATCTAACAGTAATTTCGTATTTTTACACCCTGAACATTACAATTTAAATAATTTTGATTTACAAATTCGTGTATCATTAAAATATAAAGGTAAATACAAATATATTAATACAGTATTGCAAGATATATGTGTTTGTAGTGAGTCATATATATAATTTTGTAATTGACATTAAGTAGTTAGTAAGTAAGCAAAATAATTTCGATAATTTCGATACAAGTGAACTTTCTATGGAAATAGTGTTAGTACTTCCCAATTTAATAACGTGATAATTTACTAATGTCTGTATCTAGCAAAAAAGTTACTAAAGAGTAGAATTCTGATATGTATAATTTTATATTTTATTTTAGCCTGAAGAAAATCAATAATAAATTCTGAAACCGGTCGCTTTGTTTCGAAATTTTAGAATTACTGCCTGCCATATATTAATTTAATTCATTTGTAGTGGTTCAGAAGTCGTATTACTTACTAAGTAGTACGTTTTTATAAGTTTATAATATCCGAATGGAAATAATGTATTTAGAATTGTATAATGTCGATTTACATCAAGAGAATGAAACGCAATTTTGTCAACTGCCATTCTGTATAGCTAATGATCTTTTGATCTGATAAGTTGACTTTTAGTATTTTTACTGTCAGGTTCAATACAGCGTCAGCATAAGTATCAAAATTTCAATTCTTTAAACATGAACTTGGAAGTCGTTTTGCTTTCATATCGGAACTATTGTCAAAATATTTGATAGCATACTGTTTTGATTTTAGACAACAGACGCGCTTTATATCTACAGATTTGATCTGAAATATTCTAGAAACACCTTCATAACATGATCGTAAATCAGAAGGCGCTGTACTCATTTTAAAAATATCATGATCGGCTAAAACCTTTGAGAAGTCGAAATTTTTTTTATTTTTTATAAAAAGATTATAGTAGTCTTCATTGTTATCATTCTGTGTTAAAAGCTTTGCGATAACTGAATCTGTATCTGCGTACAGAAGATAGACATTGTTAACACCAAAGACAGGTTGCAATACTTCGTAGAATTGTTTATAAAAAATGACCTTACTAAATTCCAGGCAGCTAAAACCATTCGCTGTGGGCTTGTTCATTGATACCTTCTTTGGCTTAAATGTCATAAGGCTTAGCGTTGGTGTTAAAACCTTCCAGTCTCCGCAACGGTCTGATTCTAAAAGTGATAGCGCAACAGCTCGACTTATGCAGAATTTTACATTGATACTATTTAAATCTGATTGTAGAAATTTACTAGAAATTGCATTTGATAAAAGTTGTTTAATGTTCTTCTCAAATTTAGATGTGGTTTTCTGGCGGCGTTCGAGATTTGTTTGAATGTACGGTCTAATAAATGCTTTTTCACAGAACGAAAAGCCCCGGTTGATTTTCTTCAGTTTTATACTCATTGACAAATAATATTGTCAACTTTTATAATGCAGTGTGTAATCTTTCTAATTGTTATGAGTAAGCATTAGTTTTGGTTAAGAAATGAAAGATTTTTCAAGCGCTCCAAGTTCTTTGACAGTTTTGATTTGACCTTCTGATAATTCATCAAGCTGAATTTGTTTTCTTTCAGGACATAATGGGACATCTTTTGTTGTGTCTTGCACATCAATTAAATATTCCAAATCTACATTTAAAATGTAACCTGTGTCTGTATCATCTCCAAGGTTCGAATCAATCTAATCTATTTTTTCTAGTTTTATTTGGTATCCATTCGAAACTATCAATAAGAAACTTTTTAAGAATAGAGTGTGCATACAGACTACTTAGATCTATGTAAAGAAGGTAAGACGTAGGCTGCTTAGGATCATACTGATCACCTTAAGCTCGTCTATTGTTTGCAATTACAAGTTTTTGTGATGCATAGCAAATTCTGCCTCTTAAACCTTCACGAACTATATCGTACATTGCAGGGTCATACATAGCTCCAATTTCTACTTTCGTAGTATGCAAAAAACATGACCATCCATATCCTGAGGCTGTGCATTTAAACGTTGGATCTAAACCGTAAACTGAATGTCTATTTTGTCTAAAGTTTTCCCAGACAACTGCTAATAATGGTGTATCTAATATTGTGTACAGTTTTGTATATTGTTTGAAATCTTGGATTTAAAAAAATCAAATAATTTCCTGTACCTTGTTCCAATCCGAATCTGTAATTTTATCTTTAGTTAAATCGTTAGTAAACCAATTTCGATCAGGGATAGGGTGACTGGGTACTATTACAGACTTGCTTGTTAAACACCCATAAGGGAACGGGATTTTTTCTAACAATTGGTAGATGTGTTTTCTGGATACATCAATATATTGGTTTGGAATCATATCTTTAAAACATTAGTTTACTATTGTAAAACAATCTGAATTTTCTTTCTTGAGTCCTGTGGCAAGATTTGCTAAAATTGAAGTCAGAAATTAAAAACTGTCAATAAATCTAACCTTAACTTTTGCAACATCTTCTTAAATTAAATCATCTGACGTCAGATTTGCCTTTAGAGGTAGTACATACATGCTTTAAGCCTTGATTGTAATCTGCAAAAACCTTTTAGCAGATTTAGCAATAACGTGAAAATCTTTAGCATCAAACAAGTTTGAATCAAACCTATTTACAAGCAAACGATGATCAAAACTGGTAAAATTAGGCTCTATAGCTACTAACTCATTGTTGTACTTAATTTTCGAGTTGCTTTTTTGACACAAAGCAGCCAAGTGATCTCTAGAAGTATGACAATGGTGGTAGGTGTTGACGACCTCGTTTTTTGATTGTTTATCAAGTTCCATCAACTGCATCGCTAAAGCACTCCAAGCTGACATCAAAATTATCATCATCAAACCTATCTTGAAATTTTTTTTCTTTTTTGTTCTTTGTAAATTCACGATTACACATTTCGCAATGAGTTGCCTTTTCGTGTTTCTTGATTGTTTCAAAATAAGGTATTGTAAAGTTATTTTTATTGCGAATTTTAGTAACAAGTTTATTTGCCTAGTAGAATACATGTTCAAAAAACGTTTTAATGACATCCTAGCCATCGTAATACATTGTATAAATAACTTTTAATTGACCTTTTATGTTTTCAACGATGACAATGCTGAAACTTGCAGATTTAAATTCAGTATGGTATACTGTCGAATTTTGTTTAAAATTTATGTCAGCATTCAACGGTATAGGTGTTGTAAAGCATTTAAAATAAAAATTTAAAACATAAGGCACTATTAGAGTCATTTCCGGGTTTTGGTACTTCAGTTTATAGTTTTTGTCAGAAAAATCACGGACTTGACCTATTCCTAAGCATGCATAGGTGTAACGTAGTTGATTGCGTTGATGTTTAAAAAATCTGAAACAATAGTGACAGAACACTGAATGCTTTTTTGAATTACAAAGAAACTTGTTTATATTAGTAATTACTGCGGAATGATAATTGGGCTCTTTATTTTCTTCTTTAGCATGAATTAAAAACAAATTGATTGTTTTTTCTGATTTCAATTGACTATTACGTATAACAACAATTTGTTTTTGTTTGTGTGTGAAAACATTAACCTAAAAATTGTTTCTCTCTTCAAAAAGTGGAATGTGGTGATAAATATTCACACCTTGATTTTGTGAAATCATACTAAAATCAAAAGATTTTAAGTACGGCAATCAAGTATTGGGATTTTGACAAAACATGTGTCAAGTACTACGCTTTGCAGCTTTTTTTATATATGCAGTTAAAGGATCGTCTATGAATACCGCGGCAGCGACGGAATAATAAAAACAGCATGAGTTTACATTTTTAATGTTCAAGATTCCTTTCCTTTGAAACGGCATTTAAGGAAACGATTTCGGTTTGGCATTGGAAAACATTCTAAGTTCCCCAAATTTTATTTGTACAGAATCGACGTTTTTTAAATTTCATCCGCTACCGCCGTTAGTAAAAATGTTTGTTTTAATAATCACCTCATAGGCGCACTTTAAAATAAATCTTTAATTTCATCTTAATGAATCAGATCGTAGTTGAAACTCTACAAATAAATTTTTTCTTCATGCACATGATGTTTTTCTTCGTAGTCAACATCGTCCTTTTCCAAAATAAGATCAAGTCGAAACTACACGTAGTGCAGAGTGAATTACTAAATTGTCTTCTAGAAGCTTGATAGCAGGTTGCTTCGTAAACTCAGAAGCATGTTCAATGTCAGGCAGAGGCTGGTCACTTGGTGGTTTGTAAATGTAATGCACAAAAGTTAAAAGATGTGCCTTTGAATATTCTTTCCAAAAGCTCACATCTATTGTATGACCGGCGTCCACATTCCCGCTTCTCAGTTTTGGTCAAGGACATTGATGTTTTAATTTGGCTGTTGTGTAAATAGTGGTCTTCACAAAAATGAACGATCTTAATATGAAAGTCGTATGCGTTGTGTGTTCTACACTTAAACAGGAATCCCAACATCGAACAACAAAAAAACTAAGATATTTAAAATAAATTAATTATTAATAATTATTTTTACCTAACTTCCATATGTAAAAAAATATTAATGAAGTTTTTACTTACAGTCCAGTTGTTGTTAAGTTGTGATGTGGCACACGGAAACTCTTCTGTTTCTAAATATCCACTGTCTGGATCCATTGTAATTTTTTTTCACGTTTTACAATTTTCTTTTTGATTTTTAGAGTAAAAGATTTCCAGTTGTTAGGGTATGGAACGATAAAATCGAATGATTCTGTTTTACTTTTGTTTTTTGGTTTATTAGGCAGACGCAGGATATGTTTAATAGGATTATCACTTCTTAATGTTTGTGGTGCTACAGTTAAAGGAACTTTAGTGTTATACCGTTTGAGATATAAGCTCATTAACTGATTATAGAGTTCTGGTTCAATCACTCTCATAACCTTGGCCATGATTAACTAGACATAGTAATATTTCACTTTATAAAACGTTTTTAAAAATATGAGCAACAACGGCGCGTACAATTATTTGATTATAGTAAATTATTGTTTTTAGTTTATTTAGATTGCTGAATCTTGGTTTGGCGGGCAAAGGAGCAGTACTACATTCTCTGAGCCTGCAAATAAGTTACTGTTTTAGGCCATAAATACCCGTGAAAAAGCCTTATACTTGAAACAGATCCCCACTTATCCGATTAAGCAAAATCTCCTGCACCCGAAACGGATCAAAGCTGAGAATATAATTAAAGTTTCTATCTAAAAAAGTGAGTGACAAAAATAAGGAGTTCTACCTCCACCGGGTTACACAGAAGGGAGGCCATTTCAAATAGCAAGTATACCTACCTAGATAATTGTAAGGCTAAGTCTAGGCCTGTAACCACAGCTCAGCATACAACTTGATTAAGAAAGAAACTTTGGAACAGGGAGTATCGGCTGACCTAAACAGAAGGGCAAATAATTCACTCTCTGTCATACTCTACAATTACTTTTTTCAAAATACTGAAAATGAAAATGAAAATTCGATTAACTGAACACTAAAACAAGCCGACAGCAGACAACCCGATCAAAAGCCTTTATTCATTTGGTCATTTCCTTTCTCTCACTAGTACACACATCACGTAAAACAACATTACATTACATTGTAACTTAAAACTTTAATTAAACTATAATTAATTGAAACCGAAACTTCAGTCAATTTGTCAGATGCAAACTATACAACCTAGAACATAAAAGCTTTACTTTTTGCATTCAACATTTAACATTGGCTAAAATTTATGTCCTAGTATTAAGAAGTGAAAAGCACTTCTCAGTGTACGGGTCACGCCAAATTCTCTAATTATTTACGAAAAATCCCTACCAGCCCTATGCATGACAGTTATCGTAGGCGACGCCATGGATGCTGTCATTGTGTAGAATTGGTAGCTTTAGTTTTCATTAAGCAACAAATATACAGTGTGACCAGAATAAGACGAACTTATACAGTGGAACACTAATAACATAAGTCAAATGAGTTCCTATATATTTTACTTATACTACAGTGAGACCTAGATAATACGGTTACCATAACGGACTTATATAGTCAAACACTGATAACACAAAGACTACAGTGATACCCTTATAATACAAATACTACAGTAAGACTTCGATATTACGGCCACCATAGAAGGACACGAATAACTCGTAACGTACAGTAAGACATATATATAACCAATCTACAAACAGCAAAGGAGCAAGGGTTGATGCGAAGCACACCCGAGCAACCTTACAAACTACAGAATTACCCGACAGCAGACTGAACGGTAAAGGGGCAAAGGTTGATGCGAAGCACGCCTTAGCACAGCTAATACTTATAGCACCCACATCTTCTTCCATAATACCCACCTATGCCGAACAGTATTAAAGACGGTAACCAAATAATGAGAACTCCCCCTCCCTCTACGAAGCCAGAAACACTGACAGGTTCTGTGGACAATAAAAAGCGTAAGCTAAAATTTAAGGACGACGACAAAGACAGTAAAAAAGCTAAAGAACAAGAACTGACTGCCGGCGACTTACTAGAATTGGATGAATTTGAGTACGGGGAAGAAGCCAACAGCAAAACAATGGAGAAATTACTCGCAGCCATCTCGCAGGGAAACCTAGTGGTTGCAACAAATTTGTCGCAAAAATTATCAACAACGGAGAGCAACATCCAAGAGCGACTCGACTTGATGAAGATTGCACTTAATAGCAAGGTAAAAGTGCTGTCGTCACGAGTTCAGATCCTGGAAGAAGAAAACGAGCAACAAAAAGCGAGAATAGGTACGTTAGAGCAGCGCTAAATGGCTCCACAACCAACAACGAACTAGAAAAAAGACTCCTTCGGATGGAACTAGAGGCTAAGAAACTCAACCTTATCTTTACTGGAATCAAAGTCTAAAAAGTAGAAAACCAGGTAATACTGAGAATCATAGTCACTAGCTTCATCCATGACACTCTAAATCTTAAGACTATAAACCTAGCCACCGTCATGAGAATAAAAAGCAAAAGAAGCATCCCGCTAGAAAAAGCCTGCGTCACTTTCAGTTCTTTTAAACACCGGAACACGGTGATGGGAGCTAAGAAGAAGCTAAAGCAGAAAAAAGACTCAAGATATTTTATCAATCCTGACCTACCAGCGGCGATAGCTAAAGCAAAATACGAGGATTGCAAAGCTAAGAATATGGCGAGACCACAAGGCGACAACGTGGTAACAGACATGCACACTGAATAGGATAGTGGCAGGCCCATACACATCTAACTCACACCAAATAAACCTTCTGTAAATAGAATTCTATACTGGAATGTGAACAGACTCATAAAAGACAAGAATGAAAAGGCTAATATAATTGTACAAAATGACGTGGATAATCTCTGTGTATCCGAAACCTGGATTTCTGAAATAAATGACGACTTGAAGAGAATTTTTAATGACTACACCATCACCGCGACTCCTGCAGTAGGTGAACGAGGCAGAAAGAGTGGGTGACTCATTATAGGAACGCGAAACAGTATTACTAAGCTGTGTAAAATGGTGCACCAAGACCGGTACAAAACGACAATTAAAT